>CAUYSK010095607.1:0-31429 GCA_963575035.1 Avahi laniger | reverse complement strand
AACCACAGGCCTGGCGCGGTGGCTCACGCCTGTAATCCCAGCACTCCAAGAGGCCGAGGCAGGTGGATCGTTTGAGCTCAGGAGTTCAAGACCAGCCTGAGCAAGAGCAAGACCCCATCTCTACTAAAAATAGAAAGAAATGATCTGGACAACTAAAATATATATATAGAAAAAATTAGCTGGGCATGGTGGTGCATGCCTGTAGTCCCAGCTACTCAGGAGGCTGAGGCAGGAGGATCGCTTGAGCCCAGGAGTTTGAGGTTGCTGTGAGTTAGGCTGACGCCACGGCACTCTAGCCAGGGCAACAGAGTGAGAATCTGTGTCTCAAAACAAACAAATAAACAAACAAACAAAAAAACTAATGAAATAGACAAACCACAGACTAGAAAAAATATTTGCAAAAGATGTGATAAATGGTCATTATCCAAAATGTACAAAGAACTCTTAAATCTCAACAATAAATAAATGAACAACCCAATTGAAAAATGGTTAAGAAGATCTGAACATATACCACATTTTATTAATCTACTCATGTTATTAACTGATCAACACTTAAGTGCACATATAGTAGTAACATTCAGCGGGTGTCGAGCAGATGGAGGGAGGAGGGGATGGGCATATTCACACCTAATTGGTGTGGTGCGCACCGCCTTGGGGATGGACGCGCTTGAAGCTCTGACTCAGGTGGGGCAAAGGCAATACGTGTAGCCTAAACATTTGTACCCCCGTAATATGCTGAAATAAAAAAAATTAAAAAAAGATCTGAACAGAAACCTCACCAAAGAAGCCTTACACATGTCCAAATAAACATATGATAAGATGCTTACTGTATGTCATAAGGCAATTACAAATTAAAACAATGATATCCCACTAGACATCTACTAGAATGGTAAAATCCAAAACACTAACGAAAGCAAATGCTGTTGAGGATATGGACTGTCAGGAATTCTCATTCACTGCTAGTGTGAATGAAAAAGCGTGCAGTCTCTTTGGAAGACAGTTTGACAGTTTCTTACAAAACTAAACATACCCTTATAATACAGTAATCACTCTCCTTGGATCTTACTCAAAGGAATTGAAAACATATGTCCATTACGCTAAGTGAAATAGGCCAGGCGCAGAAAGACAAATATTGCACGAGATCACTTATATGTGGAATCTAAAAAAGTTGAAATTATAGAAGAGAGTAGAATGGTGGTTACCAGAGAGTTGGGGGTGCAGGGGAATAGAGAAAGAGGAGATGTTTCAGTTAGACAAGAGGAACAACTTTTAGTAATCAATTGTACAGCATGGTGTCCATAGTTAATAACAATGTATTCTGTATGTGAAAAGTGCCAAAGTAGATTTTAAATGTTCCCACCAAAAAAGGTAAGTAGGTGACGTGGTGAATATAATAATCAGCTTGATTTAATCATTCTACAATGATTAAAACTTAACATTTATCAAAACATAACATACATTGTACCCCATAAATATAGAGTATTATTTATTGTCAATTACAAATGTTTAAAAAGAAAAACCTACATTCATCCAAAAAACTGCACATAGATGTTTATAGCACCTTTTTTCATAATTGCCAAAGATTGGAAGCGACCGAGATGTCCTTCAATAGGTGAATGGATAAATAAATTGTGGTATATCCAGACAATGGAATATTACCCAGCAGTGAGAAAACGAGATATCAAGCCATAAAAAGACATGGAAGAACTTTGAGTATCACTAAATGAAAGAATCCTAGATGAAATGCTACGTATTCTATTATTCCAACTATATGGCATTCTGGAAAAGGCAAAACTGTTAAGGCATTACAAAAATCAGTGCTTGTCAGGGGCTAGGGAAGAGGGAAAGGTAAAAAGGCAGAACACAGAGGATTTTTAGGGCAATGAAAATATTCTGTATAATATAATGGTGGATACAGGTCATTATGCATTTGTCAAAACCAATTGAATGTACAAAAACAAGAGTGAAACCTATTGTAAATTATGGACATTGGGAGATAATGATGTGTCAATGTAGATTCATAAACTGTAACAGGTATATCACTTTGGTGTGGGATGTTTGTGGTGGATGAGGTTCTGTATATATGGTGGTAAGGTGTATACGAGAACTCTGCTCTTTCATCTCAATTTCTCTGTCAACCTAAAACTACTCTAAAAAATAAAGTCTATTATGTTTTATTCTGAGAGGAAGACTCATGTTTGATATAAGAACACAGCCACCTTATAACATCTAATTTTATTTTATAATTAGTTTACCCAGTTATCATTCATTTGGGAAAAAATATGCTGATCTATTCTAAGACACTCCTTTGATGCCTTCTTTTTCTTTCCTCTTTCAACTGAGACTTAATGAAAAATGTGTAAAATGATAAGTGATTTTTGACAGCTTGTAAATGTTTTTCGTTTTTCTATTGTCTCTGTGGGTTTTAATTTTATCATTTTATTTAACTTGTGATATTAAGCTTCTGTGTGTTATTTAAATAGGCATGATTTCTCTGTTACACTTAGTGATTTGCCAGCTATCGGGGGCAAAAGCCATTTCCGCATGCTAGTTCCCCAGATTTTGGTGCATAGCATATTTTAAAATAAGCTTTTAAGAAGAGAATGGAATATTTATTTTACATTATGAATTAATCATAATTCTAATCAATAATATATTTTTATGTCTAGTGACATTTTACTCTTATGTTACAGCTAATATTTCTGAGTGATAAATTATTCCAATATATAACCCTTAAAATAACCATTTTATTACACTCACAGAGTCTTTGGATCTTGAATTACAACATAGCACATGGCAATGGGGCTGTATTCATGGCACCCAACTCATGCAGCACCCAACACCCCAGGAAACATGTGGTCTAGCACATCGGGGAGGTTTACCCCAGAAAATAAGGAGCCAGAACATGTGCTCCCAGAAGCCTGACAGCTGCCTTCCTTGGGCTGCCACCAGCTATAGCAACCATGTTCCCTCTAACAGTAGGACTGCCAGGCACCAATGCATGCTGTCCAGGGACATAAAATTTGGCCTAGCTGGGAGTCTGCTTCACCATCACCACTGGCACCCACATGTACTACCCAGGGATCCGAGAACTGGCCTACCTGGCCCACCACCACCACTGCCAGTGTCCATGCAGAAACCTAGCTGAAGTCAAGGACTGGCCCACCCAGGACCTGCTACTGTCACTGCTGAACACAAT
The DNA here is from genome assembly GCA_963575035.1 of Avahi laniger. NCBI lineage: Eukaryota > Metazoa > Chordata > Mammalia > Primates > Indriidae > Avahi > Avahi laniger. Next base: position 28,230 of record CAUYSK010095607.1, on the reverse strand, counting down.
GCAATTTCACAGGGGCCCCCAGACCAGTCTACCTTAAGTCTACCATCAACACAACCAATTCCCATGCATGCCACATAGGGACCTGAGGACTGGCCTGCTCAGTGCCCTTGTCGCCAGGACAGCCTCCACAAACAACTATAGTCTAAGCCATTGTGGAACTCACAGACACCACTGTCATTTATTACAGCCAAATAAATCATATGGAGATTACACTACAGCACGCACCCAGAACCAAAACTAAAATTGGAAGAAGTGACTGTTATACCAGATGCACAGATACTGATGTAGGGATGCAAGAAATGTGAAAGGTGAGGAAACAGCACACCTCCAAAGAAACACAATAATTTTCCAATAACAGACTTGCCTCCCAAAAATCTATAAAGTGCTTGTAAAGGAATTAAAAATAAAGAATTTAAGAAAACTCAATGATGTACATGAAAACACAGACAATAAAAAGAAATCAATGAAACAATTAATTATCTGAATGGAAAATTCAACAAAGAGGTATTGGGGAGTTTTGTTATCTTAACAGTGTTAAATATTTTGATCCATGAACCTAGAATGTCTTTAACTTATTTAGATCATCTCTAATTTCTTTGTACAATATTTTGTATATTTTAGAGTGTAAGTTTTGTACTTCTTTGGGTAAATATGTTACTACATTATATTCTTAATGCTACTAGAAATAGAATTGTTTCTTAATTTCATTTTTGAGTTATTCATTGCATATGTATAAAAATACAGTGGATTTATATACAGTGATTTTGTATCCTGCACATTTGCTGAACTCATTTATCAGATTTAATAGTTTTTTACTGGATGCCTAAAAAATCTGTACACAAGATCATGTCATCTGCAAATGGAGATAATTTTATTTCTTCCTCTATAATCTACATGCCTTTTATTTCTTTTTCCTGCCCAATTGCATTATTAGATCAGATCCTCTAACACAAAATTAAATAGAAGTAGCAAGAGCAAACATCCTTGCCATTTTCCTGATTTGGGGGCAAAAGTTTTTAGTCTTTCACTTTTAAGTATAATGTTATCTGTGAGTTTTCTATAAATGTCCTTTATCAAGTTGAGGGTGTTTTCCTCTATTTCTAGTTTCTTTAGTGTTTACTTTTTAAAATAAAAATGTAAAGTATTTCAGCATTTTGCTGCATGTATTGAGATAATCATGTCATTTTTGTTTTTTATTCTTTTAATATGTTGTGATACATTAATTTCCAGATATTAAACTAATCTCGTGTCCCTGGGACAAATCCCACTTAGTAATGGCATATTTCTCTTTTTATATGTTGCTGGATTAATTTGCTGGTATTTCGATGAGGATTTTTGCATCCATATTCACAGGACATATTTTTCTGTAGTTTCTATTTCTTATGATAGCTTTGATTTTGGTGCCAGGATAATATTGGCTCACAAATTAGTTGAGAAGTATTTCCTTCTCTTCTATTTTTGGGCTAGCCATGAAAAATTAGTATTGATTATTTTTAAATATTTAATAGAATTTAGCAGTTATTCGGTCCCTTTTTTGGCATGGGAGCAGAATTTTTAATTAATAATTCAATTGCTCATTTATTATAGATCTATTCAGATATCCTATTTATGAGTCAGTTTCACTAATTTGTGTCTATAAGAATTTGTCCATTTCATTTGTTATTAAATTTATTAATTTAGCATAAAATTGTTCATAGTGTTTCTTCATAATCCTTTTTTTCTGTAAGTTTAGTAGTAATTACCCCTCTTTTATTTTTGATTCTAGTAATTTGTCTTCTTTTTTTCTCAATCTAACTAAAAATTTATGAATTTTGTTGACCCTGTTAAAGAATCAGTTTTCACTATCTTTGATTTTCTCTATTCTTTTTGTCTTCCCTATTTTATTAATTTTCACTCTAATCTTTTTTTGCCTCCTTCTATTACTTTAGGTTTAGTTTGTTTTTCTTTTTACAATGTCTTAACTTGGGAGATTGAGTTATTGATTTTAGATCTTTCTTATTTCACAATATAGGCATTTAAAGCTATAAATTTTATGAGATATACTGCTGTAGCTGCATTCATAGGTTTGATGTATTATATCTTCATTTTAACACATCTAAAATTTTCTGAATTCTCATATTTCTTCTTCGAGTCATTGATCATTTAGGAGTGTGTTTCTTCCATTTATAAATATTTGTGAATTTTCTAATTTTTACATATTTATAATTTATTCCAGTGGGGTTAGAGGACATATTTTATATTATTTCTATCCTTTGAAATTTATTTTATGAGCTAGCATATGAATTATTCTGGAGAATGTTCCATGTGCATCCTTCTATACTTCAAAGGAATGTATACTGTTGTATGGAGTGTTCTATAGATGTCTGTGAGGTCTACTTCATATATAATGTTGTTCATGTCGTATTTCTTTGTTGATCTATTCAGTGCTCTATTAATATTTAAAAGGGACATGGATGTCTCCAAATATTTTTGTTTATTTTTCTCTTTCTTAATTTCTGTCATTGCTTGCTTCATAAATTTTGATTTATGATTATGTGCATATTATTTATATTTGATGCTCTGTTATGATTTGAATAGTTTGTTTATAATTAATATTTCTTCCTTGTGATTGGCTTTAGTCATTATACATTTTCGCTCTTTATCTTGGCAATGTTTTTTGTCTTAAAGTTTATTTTTTCTGATATTAGTATAAACACTCAAGCTTTTTTGTTGTTGCTATTTGCATAATATATTAAATCTGTTTACATTCAATCTAGTTGTATCTTTGAATCTAAGGTACATTTACTTCAGAAAATTTAGAGTTTGATTTTATATTTTTAATACAGTCTGACAATCTCTGACTTTTGATGTAATTGTTTAATCCATTCACATTTATATTTATTATTTATATTGTTGGATTTATATCTGCCAGTTTCTTTTTGTTTTCTATATGTCTCATGTCTTTTTTGTTTTCCTATTCCTTACCCAGTACTTTCTTTTGAATAGTGAATATTTTTAATGAAGCATTTAAATCTCTTTAATTAATTTTTGCTATGTTTTTAAGTAGATTTTTGATGTTAGATCTAGAACTTATTATATATAACTTAACTTATAAGTATCAGCATTAGATTTATATTATCTTAATTTTGGTAAAATACAGAAACATTACTCCTAGGTAGGTCTACTCCCTTTCCCCTACTTTTGTGATATTATAATCCAAATCATATCTATTAATAAGTCCAACAATACACTGTGATAATTATTGCTTTATTATCTACACTCATTTGCTCCCACCCAAATTCTTTGTGCTATTTTGACAAATATGTTACAAAAATATTACATTTTTTATGTTATAGGCTAAAAATACATTATATTCATATTGTTTGATACAATTGCTTTTTAAATCATTTAAGAGAATGAAAGAAAAAAATGTATTTACAGCGTTTTTTACAGTTACATAATTATCTTTACTGGTGCTCTTTGTTTTATTGTGTGAATTTTAATTACCATCTGGGATCACTTGCTTTCAGGATGAAAAATGTCCTTTACTAAAGTGGGTCTACTAGGAAAAAACTCAATTTTTATTTATCTGGGAATGCTTTTATTTCACCTTCAGTTTTGAATGATAGCTTTGATGGATATAAGATACTTGATTGCTAGTTGTTTTCTTTTTCTTTGAACACTTTCAATATGGCATCCTGCTGCCTTTTCTCCTCCATTGCCTCTGCTGAAAAGTCAACTATTAATCTTATCAGCATTCCCCTGCAAGAGGCATTTTACTCTTTTCAAGATTTACTCTTTATCTTTGACTTTCACCATTTTTACTATAATGTGTCTGTTTCAGGATCTTTTTGTGTTTATCCGATTTGAAGTCTATTGAGCTTTGTGACGTGCGAGTGTTTTTAAATAAATGTGAGAAGTTTCCAGCCATTATTTTCTCAAATATTTTTTCTTCCCCTCTCTCTTCCTTCACCTTTTGTATACTCATTATGTGTATGTTTGTGTCTTTAATGGTGTCCCTCATATTTCTGAGACTCTGTTCATTTTTCTTCATTCTTTTTTTCTGTTCATTAGATTGCATAATCTCTATCAATCCGTCTTCAATTTTGTTAATTCAAAATATAGATTTAAATTTCTATCTGCAAGTTTAAATCTACTCTTAAGTCCTTTTAGTGTATTCTCTATTTCAGTTTTTTGTGTTTTACTTTTTAACTTCAGAATTTTCTTTTAGTTATTTTTTACAATTTTTATCTTTTATTTGATATTCTCCAAGTGATGTTGTCTTTATACCTTCCCTTACTTCTTTAATCAGGGTTTCCTTTAGTGCTTTATACATATTATAATTGATACTTTGCTTTCATTTTTCTCTTAAATCTCACATCTGTTACTCTTAAAGTCAGTTTCTCTTGCCTGCTTTTTCCCCTAGCATACAAGTTATACTGTCCTATGTTTTTACCTATTGAATCTATTTTTCTTGTTGTTGGAAACTGGAAATTTTAGATAATATAATTTAGTAATTCTGGGTATTGTCTCTTTCCTCTAGGGTTTGTTTTTGTTATTCGCTTATTTATTTTGTCTAGTGGCTGGCTGGGTTATTTTATTGAAATCTATGGTTTCTCACTGTGTTAAACTTAAGTTCCTTCACATGGAGGTGCAGTTTTGGGTATGCCTACAGTCACTCTAGGATGACAGTGATTTCGGTAGTCCCTCTTTGTCTCTTCCTGCCCACACCCACCTTTTGGGCTTCACTAATTGCCGTCTAATTGTTCTACTATTTTCAACAGTTCCCTGGGACATAAATGGTTCTATAGTATCATTCAATCAAATTGAGATTCCATTGAAGTGATAGTTGTCAAGTATACTGGGTTGATTAGTGCTTCCATGTCCCCAAAATATTCATGTTCATGCAGAACCTGTGAATATGTCATTTCTTATTTTAAAATAAGGTGTTTGCAGACAGAATCAAATTAAGATGAGATCATGTTGGATTAAGCTTGGCCCTAATCCAATAACTGGTATACTTATAAGAAGGGAAAATTTGGACAAGGACACAGACACACACAAAAATAAGTCAGCCATATGAAGGCAGAGGAAAAGATTGAAGTTATGCATCCACAAGCCAAAGAACACCAAATATAGTTGAAAACGACCAGAAGCTAGAAAAACCAAGGAAATATTCTTCCCTAGAGTCTTCAGAGGAAGCAAGGCCCTAATGACACTTAGATTTTGAACTAATGATCTCTAGAACTGTGAGAGAATAAAGTTTTCTGTTGTTTAAAGGCAAACATTTTGTGGTAATTTGTTATGCTAGTCCTGGAAAACAACTATTGTGATCTGTGTTTGATATTCATTCTGACACTTAGGAAGTCTCCTCTCAGCTATTTTCTTTCCCAGTTTTCTTGGGAAAACCAGCCAGCCTACTGTGTAGCCTGTATTTTGATTGTGTTCACAACTCTCAAAATTACCTTTCACCACAAACTTCACTTTTTTTTTGTACTTATAAACAACAGAAATGTATTTCTCACAGTTCTGAAGTCTGGGCAGTTCAAAATCAAGGCACCGACAGATTGTCAGTTCTTTGGGGAATAAATTAAGAGCTACCTGTTTTATGGCCTCTCCCAGGAAAAACCTTGGAGACAGGGCTCTTTTGGTAGAAACAATGGAACACTACTCTCTGAGTGACAACCCTGCTTTAGGAGCTAAGTGCTCAGTGAAGGAGGAGGAAGTAGCCTGAAGTCTTCTTAACTTGCTTCTCCTAGTGTGGAGCTACCCTCATATGAGTTACAGCAAGAAAAATTAGGGCCCCAGTATTGTTAGTGGCGCTATGTCCAAATTAAATCTCTGTTCCATGAATAGTAGTTAAGCAGTAGAATGGATTTTTCCATCTCTTCACTACACTCACCCGGAATTTAGCCTCAGCAACAGGTAGCTAAGACAGGATGGGAAATGCTAATGTCTTTTGCCTTCCAGGAAGAAAACTCTCTGAATGGGAACTAGGAAGAGAAGGAGCCCAGTACTCTTGGTTGCATAAGTCTAGACTAGAGTTTTCACATTGTTGAGTTAAAAGGGGATAGTAAAGAGAATAACATGTATTGGGTGTCAGGCAGGTGGGAGGGGAGAGGAGGGGATGGGTGTATACATACATAAGGAGTGCTATGGGCACCATCTGGGGGATGGACATCCTCAAAGTTTTGAGTTGGAGGGGAGGGGGGAAAGGGCAACATACGTAACCTAAACATCTGTACCCCCATAATATGCTGAAATAAAAAAAAACTAAAAAAAAAAAAAGAAATACACCAAGAGTATTCTGTTTTTCTTAACAAGATATGTACTCAAGGAAAACTATTTTGCCAGAGCCTAACCTAACTAAGGAGTAGTAAATACCCAACTCTAATCCCCACTAACTCTTCTGTCTCACTAAGGGGGGAAAAACAAAACTAAAAAAAAAAAAACACTTGTAAAGATAAGATTCAGGGGCACAGGATCTCTAAATGCCTGAAACCTAATTACTGCTCTGTAGAATACTTCCCCTGCCTGAAAACCTTAAAAACACACCATAATCATAGGATACTAGAAGTAAAAGAACTGTGCATCTCATATGATATTTAAGAAGTTTACAGAGAAATTCAAAGACAACATGGGAGACAAAAATGAGGACACAAGAGGAAATTTTAGCCTCCAACACTTACAAGGTATAGCAAACAGTAAACACAGACTAACTCCTAGCCAGAGAAGCAAAATTTCACACTAAAGACCTATTTACCTCAGTTATTATATATTTAATTAGTACATTATATTCAGCCTGCTATAAAAAATGCATATTAAAAAACAAAACAAAAAAAAAAAACAGAAAAGCAGCTGAAGAGACGGTGCTAGCTTAAAACCAGGAAAGTATGGCAGAGATGTTGAAATTATCAGATCAGGAATTTAAAACAACAATAACTAATACTCTAGGGCTACAGTGGAAAAAGTGGACAATGTGGAAAAACAGATGGTTAAAGTAAGCATGTGAGCAGAATGATGGAAACTCTAAGAAAGAACAAAAAGAAAATGCTAGAAATCAAAATCATCATCCCAAAGCGAAGCATGCCTTCGGAGGGTTCTGTAGTTGACTGAACATAGCTAAGGAAAGAATCATTGAGCTTGATAAAATGTCAATAGAAACTTCTAAAACTGAAAAATAAAGAGAAAAACAAATGAAACAAAAAATAGAACAAAATATTTAAGAACTGTAGGATAATTGCAAAGAATGTAACATAAGAGTAATGGGAATACCAGAATGAGAAGAAAGAGTGCACAGAAGAAATATTTGAAGGAAAAATGGGTAATTATTTGCCAAAATTAATAATAGACACCAAACTACAGATTCAGAAAGCTCAGAGAGCACCATGAAGAATAAATGGCAAAAAATCTATACCTAGGCATATCATATTCAAATTGCAGAAAATCAAAGACAAAATCTTCAAAGAAGTCAGAAGATGAAATAGATAAATAAATAAATAACTTAATTGAGGAGTAAGGATAAGAATTACATTAAAATTTCCTTCAAAAATTGCACAAGCAAGAAGAGAATGGAGTGAAATATTTAAAGCGCTAAAAGAAGGCTCATCACCTACAATTCTGTGCAAAACAAAATTATAATTAAAAAATTGAGAAGAAATAAAAAATGTCTTCAACAAAAGATGAGTAAATTTATCACTAGTAGATATGCTTTACAAGAAATATTAAAAGAAGTTGTTCAGAGAGAAATAAAATGATGTAGATCATAACTCATATCCACATAAAGAAAATTAAAAAAGGAATATATTATGATAAAATAAGATCTTGTGTTTCTCTTATTTTAAATGGTCCATCTAGTAACACTCTGTTCAAAATAATAATAGCAGCAATGTATTCAATGTCTAGAGTTTATGTATAAATGAAACAAATGACAATAATGTTATAAAAAACTAGAAGTAGAAATTAGAAATATTCTGTTATAAGATACCTTCACTAACTGGGAAGGGGTATACTGGTGTAATTTGAAAGATAACTTGAATTTTTTTTTATAGTAAAAAAACACTTAACATGAAATCTATCCTCTTAAGAAATTCTCGAATATACACTACAATATTGTTAACAATACAAAAGATCTCTGGAACTTTTTATTGCATGATTGAAACTCTTTAGCTATTGAATAGCAGCTCTCTGTCTCCCCCTCCACTCAAGCCCTGGAAACCTTCATTCTACTTTTTGCTTCTATGAATTTGATTTCTTTATATACCTCATATAGGTAGATTAATGCCATATTCATCCTTCTTGTGACTGGCTTATTTCACTTAGCATAATGTCCTCAAGTTTGATCCACATTGTAGTGTGGATGTAGGAGAGGATTTTATATTTTTAAGGTTGACTAATATTCTATTGCATTATAGACCATATATTCTTTTTTTTTATTTCAGCATATTACAGGGGTACAAATATTTAGGTTACATACATTGCCTTTGCCTCACCCAAGTCAGAGCTTCAAGCATGTCCATCCCCCAGCTGGTGCACACCGCACCCATTAGGTGTGTTTATACCGATCTCTTCCTCCCCCTTCCCATCTGCCTGACACCCAGTGTGTTATTGCTATATGCGCACTTAAGTGTTGATCAGTCAAATCCAATTTGCTGGTGAGTACATGTGGTGCTTGTTTTTCCATTTTTGGGATACTTCACGTAGTAGAATGGACTCCAGCTCTGTCCAGGAGTATACAAGACGTGCTAGATCACCATTGTTTCCTATAGCTGAATAGTACTCCATAGTATACGTATGCCACATTTTATGAATCCACTTGTGTCTCATTTAATTTCTGCAATGTTTTGTAGTTTTGTGTACCAGTTTTTTGCCTCCTTAGTTAAGTTTCTTCCAAGATATTTTACTTTTTTTAATACTATTGTAAATAGGTTTTTTTCCTTAATTTTCTTTTCCTGTCGTTCATTGTTAGTGCATAGAAATACAAATAATTTTTGTATGTTCATTTTGTATCCTGCAACTTTATTGAATTTGTTTACTAATTGTAAGAGTTTGGGGTCTGTGTGTGTGCATGTGCCTGTGTATGTATGTAATCTTTAGTGTTTTCTACATGTAAGATCATGTCATCTATCAACTGAGATAATGTTACTTCTTCCTTTTCTACTTGGATACATATTATTTCCTTTTCTTGACTAATTGCTCTAGCCATGACTTCCAGAACTATGTTGGTCAGAATTGGTGAGAGTGACCATCTTTTTCTTGTTTGTGATCTTAGAGGAAAAGATTTTGGCTTTTTACTGTTGAGTGTAATCTTAGCTGTCAGCTTTCCATATATGGTCTTGATCATGATGAGGTAATTTCTTCTATACATTGTCAAGATTTTTTATCATGAAAAGGTGTTGAATTGAGCCAAATGCTTTTTATTTCATCTATTGAGATGATTATGTGATTTTGTCTCTTATTTTATTAATGTGTTGTATCCCATTGATGGAAGTACATAAATTGAACCACTCTTACATCCCAGGGATAAATATCACTTGGCGATGGCATATGTTTCTTTTAATGTGCTGTTGAATTCAGTTTGCTAGTATTTTGTTTAGAATTTTTGCATCCATATTTATCAGAGATATTTATCTGTCATTTTCTTTTCTTGTAGTGTCTCTGCATGACTTTGGAATCAGAGCAATGCTGGCCACATAAAATAAATGCAGAAGTCTTCCATCCTTTTACATTTTTTGAACGAGTTTCAGAAGGCTTCTTTTTTAAATGTTTGGTAGAATTCTCCAGGGAAGCTTATCTTGTCCTAAATTTTCTTTATTGAAAGGTGTTTGAGTGTTGATTAATTCTCCTATTCATTTTTTTACCTGTTCAGATTTTCTGTTTCTTCATGGTTTAGTCTTGATGCGTTGTATGTTTCTAGGAATTTATCCATTTCTTCTAGGATATCCAATTTTTCAGTGTATAATCATCCATAGTAGTCTCTTATAATCCCTTTTATTTCTGTGTCATCAATTTTAATGTCTCTTTTTTACATTTCTGACTTTATTTATTTAAATCTTTTCTCTTTTTTTCCTTAGTTAATCTAGCTAAAGTTTTGTCAATTTTGTTGATTTAAAAAAAAAAACCTCTTAATTTTCTTGATTTTTTTTCCACTGTTTTTCTAGTCTCTGTTTCATTGATTTCTACTGTAATCTTTTTATTTACCTCCTTATAGTAATTTTGGGCTTAGTTTGCTCTTCTTTTCAGTTTTTTGAGGTATAAAGTTAGATTTATGTCTCTTTTTTTAATGTGTATTTTTATAGCTATGAAATTCCCTCTTAGTGCTGCTTTTTCTGTATCCCATAAGTTTTGGCATGCTATGTTTTTACTTTTGTTTATCTTGAGATATTTTCTAATTTACTTTTTGATTTCTTCTTTGTCCCATTGTTGTTCAAGAATGTGAGTGTACTTTCCACATATTTGTGAATTTTCTAGTTCTCCTTCTGCTATTGATGACTTGTTTTATTGCATTACATTATGGCCAGGAAAGATACTTGCTATGATTTCAATATTCTTGAATTCTTAAAAGTCTTAAGTAAACACTTAGCTTGTAACCTATCTTGGAGAATGGTTCATGTGCACTTGAGAAGAATTTGTATTCTGCTGCTATTGGATGAAATGTTTTGTCATGTCTGTTAGGTACAATTGATCTAGTATTTTCAAGTTCCCTGTTGCCTTATTTATCTTCTGTCTGGCTGTTCTATCCATTGTCAAAAGTGGGATATTGAAATCTCCCACTATTTTGTGTTGCTGTCTTTTCCTCCTCAAGTTATGTCAATGTTTACCTCATGTTTATGTGCTCTGATGTTTGATGCATATATAATTGTTACATTTTCCTGGTATAGTGACCCTTTTATCATTATATAATGTCCTTCTTTTAATATTGTAACAGTTTTTGACTTAAAGCATATTTTGTTTTTTATAAGTATGGCCACCCCTACTCTCTTTTGGTTATTATTTGCATTGAATATTTTTTCCACCCCATCACTTTCAGCCAATGTGTGCCGTTAAATCTAAAGTGAGTCTCTTCTTTACAGAATATAATAGAAATTTTTTATCTGTTCAGCTACTCGACATCTTTTGTTTGGGGAATTTATTGCATTTATATTAGAAGCAATTATTCATAGGTAAGGACTACTATTGCTATTTTACTGTTTTCTGTCTGTCTGGTAGCATGTTTTGTCCCTCTGCCTCTCTTGCTATCTTCTTTTGTGTCTCATTATTTTTTTAATGTCATCTTTTGATTTATGTCTCATTTTCTCTTGTGTATCTTCTGCAGATATTTTCTTTGTGGTTACCATGGGACTTATGTAAAATACCTTATAGTCATAACAATCTATTTTAAACTGATAGCAATTTAACTTCAATTGTATACAAAAGTTCTACTCTTTTACTTCTTCCCCCAAAACTTTATGTTTTTGATGGCACAGATTACATCTTTCTATATTGTGTACAATTAATGTATTGTTATAGTTATTGTTTTTATACTTTTGTCTTTTAATATTTATCCCAAAATTAAAACTAATTTACCTCTATCTGCTTTACTATTGGTCCTGCAGAGCAACAAGAAGCCACCCAACTCTCTTTGTTTTCAGTGGCCCTGAGGCATCTAGAATAAAGTGTGTCCTGCCAGTGCTCTGAGGTAAGCAAGAGAGAAACCACGCCCCTCCCTCATACAGCTCCTTTAAAAGCTTTTTCTTGACAGCACCTAGATTCTAAAGAGACAGAAGATAGAGCGTTGGGAATCCCTTTTGAAAAGCTAGAGCATTGTTCACATAGTCCAGTCTTCTCTGTCTCTCCCTAGCAGTAACCTAGGAGATAGCAATTTATGCCACCCTGTGCCTGTTGAAGGGACTATGGTGAGTGTCCCACATTTTCCTGTTGTCTTTGAAGTACTATTTTTGTACTTAATTGGGGTGCGGGAGCCTTTTAACTGGTTTCTGGATTTCTTACAAAGGGAATTGGTTAATGTATTGCTGTTCAATGAGTGACTCTGTGGAGAAAAAGCAGTTTGAGGCTCCTAATTTGGTCATCTTGCTCATATCACCCCTATTTAAAATGTATATTGCAAACAAGAGCAGCCATTAAAAAGTTTTTAAAATAAGTATATTTAGTATCCCATAAGAATAGAAAAAAGTAATCATAAAAGTACTCAACTGAAACCATGAAAGTAAGAAAAGTCATGGTAGATGAAAAAAATGTAATAACTAGAAGACTGTAACATATATGTAGATATAAATTTAACTATATTCATAATCACTTTAATATTATTAGTCTAAATATACTAATTAAAAGACAAAGACTGTCTCAGTGGATCAAAAAATGAGACACAAATATACATTTTCTAGAAGAAACCCACTTTAAATATAAAAACACATAATGATCAAAAGGAAAAATATGGAGAAAGATATGTCATGCTTAGCACAAGTAAACAGAAAATTGGAGTGACTCAATCAATTTCATGCAAAGCAGACATTATAGCAAAGGAAATTATCAGGAATAAAGAAGGATATTACATAATGATAAAACATTAAATTTTTCAAAAAGACAAAACAACCCTTAATGCATATATTTCTAACAACAGAGGATCAAAATACATGAGGCAAAACTGAAAGAACTCAAAAGATATAGAGATGACTCCACTATTATAGCTGGATATTTTAAAAACCTTAGACTAACAATTGAAAAATGCATAAGGCAGAATAACAGGAATGACATAGTTCAACAGAACACCACCATCAATCAACTGGATATAATTAACATCTACAGAATACTTCATTGAACAGGAGCAGGATACATATCCATTGTAAGTTCATTTAGAACATTCACCAAGATAGACAATATTCTGAGTCATAAAACAAACCTTAACAAATTTAACATAATAGAAATCATCCAAAATATGCTTTCAAATCATAGTAGAATTAATGTAGAAATTGATAAAAAAAAAAAAAGCTGGGGCTCTTCTTCTCAGAGAAAACACCAAATGGTGGATGATGTCATGTAGTGGGAAGGCCCAGAGGCCCCTGGGGTCCTGGATTGGGAAGCCCTGGTAGCTTCCATGGTGGCTTTGGCAGCGGCATCTGGGACCATGCCGAGGTCAAGGAGCTCACAGAGGCAAGGCCAAGGACAAGGAGTGGATGTCCATCACCAAGCTGGGTCGTTGGGTCAAGGACATGAAGATCAAATTCTTGAAGGAGATCTATCTTTTTCTCCCTGCCCATCAAGGAGTCTGAGATTATTGATTGTTTCCTGGGGGCATCTCTCAACGATGAGGTTTTTAAGATCATGCGAGTGCAAAAACAGACCCATGCTAGTCTGTGGAGCAGGTTCAAGGTATTTGTTGCCATCAGAGACCACAAAGGCCAGTGTAGGTGTTAAGTGCTCTGAGAAAGTAGCCACTGCCATCCAAGGGGCCATCATCCTAGCCAAGGTCCCCATCGTTCCCATGCAGAGAGACTACTGGGGTAATAAGATCAGCAAGTCCTACCCTGTTCCTTGCAAGGCGACAGGGCCCTGCAGTTCTGTGCTGGTGAGCTCTATCCCTGCTCCTAGAGGCAGTGGCATCCTCTTGGCCCCTGTGCCCAAGAAACTTCTGTTGATGGCTGATATTAATGACTGCTACATCTCAGAGAGGGGCTGCACTGCCATCATAGGCAACTTTTCCAAGGCCACCGTTGATGCCATCTCTAAGACCTATAGCTATTTGATCCCTGAGCTCTAGAGAGAGACCATATTCACCACGTCTCCCTACCAGGAATTCACTGATCATCTCATCAAGATCCATACCACAGTCTCACGCAGAGGAACCAGGCTCCAGTTGTGGCTACAACATAGGGTTTTTATACAATGAAAATAAAGTGAATTAAGCCTGTTAAAAAAGAAGAAAAGAAAGTAAACATGAAAAATCCCCAAATACTCAGAGATTAATCAACACACTTCTAAATAACACACAGCTCAAAGAAAAAGTCTCAAGAGTAATTTAAAAATACTTTGAACTAATTGGAAATGAAAATACAACTTATGAAACTTTGTGTGATGCAGTAAAAGCAGCACTTTAATAAAAATTTATATTACTGAATTCATATTTTAGAAAAGAAGAAAGATCTAAAATCAATAATCTAAGTTTCCACTTTAGGAAACTGGAAAAAGAAGAACAAATTATACCCAAAGCAAGCAGAAGACAAGAAATAATAAAATTAGAGCAGAAATTACTGAAATTAACAATAGGAAATCAATAGAAAAAAACACAAAAAAACAAAAGATTTTTAAAAAAATATTAGTAAAATTGATAAATCTCCAGCCAGGTTAAGCTTTCAAATGAAAGCTACAATGAAGTGCAACGACACACCTACTAGAATGGCCAAAATCCAAAATATTCATGGCAGCAAATGCTAGCATGGATGTGAAGTAACAAGAATTCTCATTCACTACTGGAAGAAATGCAAAATGGTACAGTGCAACATGGTACTGCCATCTTGGAAGAGAGTTTGGCAGTTTCACATAAGTAAACATAATCTTATCATATAATCCAGCAGTTGTCCTCTTTGGCATTTACTCAAATGAAACACTTAACAATCACATTAACAACTGTAGCTTTATTTATAATCACCAAAACTTGAAAGCAACCAAGATGTCCTGCGATAAGTAAATAGATATTATTCAACATTAAAAAGAAATTAGCTGTCAAACCAAGAAAAGCATGAAGGAATATTAAGTGCATATTGTTAAGTGAAAGAAGTCAAACTGAAAAGGGTACATAATGCATAATTCCTACTATTTGACATTCTGGAAAAGACAAAACTACACGGACAGCAAAAAGACCAATGTTTTACAGGGGGTCAGGGGGACTGAGGGAGGTAGAGAGGAATAGGTAGAGCACAGGGGATTTTTAGGGCAGTGAAACTATTCTGTATGATACTGTAAAAATAGATACTTGTCATTATACATTTGTCAAAATCCAAGAATTTACATCAGAAATAGTGAACCCTAACATAAACTATGGACTTTAGCTAATATTAATGTATATATATTGATTCACCAATTGTAATAAATGTACCACACTAACGCAAGATGGATTTTTTTTAGTTTGTTTTATCTGTTTTTTTTAATAAGAGAAATTTATTATCTCACAGTTCTGTAGACCAGAAGTCGAAAATAAAAATGTTGGTACAGAATGTTCCTTCTGGAGGCTCTCCAGGAGAAACTCTGTGCCTTTTTCTTAGATTATGGTGGTTACTGGCAATTCTTGGCACTCCTTGGCTTATAGAAACATCACTCCAATCTGTGCCTCCATCTTCACATGCCATTCTTCTTGTGTGTTTTAGTCCTCTCTTCTTCTTAAAGGACATGAGTAATATTGGATTTGATCCTCCCCTAATCCAGCACTGCTACATTTTAATTGAACTAATTACATCTGCAAAACCCTATTTCCGAATAAGTTCACATTTACAGATCCAGGGAGTTAAGACTTCAATGTATCTTTTTGGGGAACTCAGTACAACCCTTAAACCTTGCCATGGTTATCTCTAGCTATGGAGCCCCCATCAGTGCACCAGTAAATTATCTAAGCTGTCCAACTACCCTCTGTTCCCTCAACCCTCCTCATCATCATTAAAGAAAATTACACAGGTCGATCAATAATTTTTCCTTACCTGCTGATCTACTGTGATGAAAAAACAAAAGGAAAAGGTCAAAATTATCACTTTAAGTATAGAGCAATCATTATTTTTTTCCCTGTTAGAAGTTTCCCACTGGGCATATCTGCTAACCCAGCATCATCTAAAAATGCAGGCCTAAGATGTGCACATGTCCTAGGTGGTGGTGATAAATGCTATTTATCATGTTCACCCTTTATTCCTGTCTCCGTGCTTTCTACTTGTCAAAAAACACAGCACTGTTTAGTGTCTTTTATATCTGTAACTACATGTATATCATCTATAGCCATCTATATCTCTATCTTTATATATATTACATTATAAGAGAGCACTCAAACTTAATGCAAGATGTTGGTAATAGGGCAATAGGGGTTGAAAGAGCATATGGCAATTCATTGTATTTTCATTTGTCAAAACCCATAGCAGTTTACAACACAAAGAGTTAACCCTAATGCATTCAAAATTTCATATAGGAAGTCAGGGGGTCCTAGGATGAAATGCAATATGAAACAAAACAGTCTAACTGCATTACAAATGTATGAAACACCATCACTGAAGGGAATGGGGGATGTTTTACTGACCCAATTAATTTTGGAAATGAATGAATCCTGCAAGACTAAAGGCAAAAAAAAAAATAACTGAATATAGGCTGGGCACGGTGGCTTGCGCTTGTAATCCTAGCACTCTGGAAGGCTGAGGCAGAAGGATTGCTTAAGCTCAGGAGTTGAAGACCAGCCCGAGTAAGAGCGAGACCCCATCTCTACTAAAAATAGAAAAAAATTGTCTGCACAATTAAAAATAGAAAAAGTTAGTTGGGCATAGCCAGGTGCATGGTGGTGTGCATGTGTAGTCCCAACTACTCAGGAGGCTGAGGCAGGAGAATTGCTTGAGCCCAGGAGTTTGAGGTTGCTTTGAGCTAGTCTGACGCCATGGCACTCTAGCCTGGGCAACAGAGCGAGACTCTATCTAAAAAAACAAACCAAACCAAACCAAATGAAAACAAAAACCTGAATATAACCAGTATACTCTACTTGATAAAATGATTTGTCATGGGAATATGGTTTAACAATTCTAATATAATTACACTTATATATTTGAACTGAATGACTAAGTGAATTGATAATGTGATGTTTAATTTATATGTCAACTTGACTGGGTTAAGGGGTACTCAGAGAGCTAGTAAAAATTAATTCTGATAATATCTTTGAGGGTGTTTCTGGACGTGATTAGGATTTGAATTTGTAGATTGAGTAAAGAAGACCTGCCCTCACCAATGTAAACTGGCATCATTCGATGTATTAGAGTCCAGATAGAACAAAAAGGCGGGAGAAAGATGAATTGGCTCTCTCCTTGAACTGAGACATCCATCTCCTTCTGCCTTCAGACATCAGAGTACCTGATTCTCAGTCTTTCGGACTCTGGGACTTACATCAGTTCTCTGGCCTTCAGACTCGGGCTGAATTATGTCACCACCTTTTCTAGTTCTCCAGCTTGCAAACAGCAGACTGTGAAACTTCTCAGCTTTCCTAATCTCACAAGCCAATCCCCATAGTGAACTATTATGAATGTCTCTCATTCACTCTCTGTCTCTGTCTCTCTATTATTTATATATATATATAATATATATATACATATAGTGGCTGATACTAAGATATATATATATATCAGTGCATATATATTATATATACTATATAACTAATAATATACTAATAATATATAACAATATTTAATATACTATATTAAATATAGTTATGCTAATAGAAATATAGTATAACATATATACACTGATGTATACATATCTATATATATTAGTATCACCCATTATCTCTCATATATACATATATGAGAGAGAGACAGACAGACAGAAAGACTTTTAAGTCATTTATGGGGAGCTTGAACTCAGAATTTGAATCTCTAAATACTTCCTTTTCTTTCACCGCTTTGTCCAGTGACATTAGGAGCAAACAATCCATGTCATGGTATTTTTTTCATTTTTCAAAAAACATTGTAAAGAACCATATACAGAGTCACTTGTCTCCTTGATTATAATAAGTGTATACCCAAAAGATACCTGCACCCGTACATATTTCACAGCACTATTCACAATAGCAAAGATATTGGAACCAATCTAAGTATCCACCAACTGTTGATTGAATAAAGAAAATGTAGCACATATATATAATGGAATACTATTCATCCATAAAAAAGAATAAAAACATGTCTTTTTTAGCAACATGGATGGAACTGGAGAACACTATCTTACATGAAACAACTCAGAAACAGAAAGTCGAATACCACATTTTATCACTTATAAGTGGGAGCTAAATAATTTGTACATAGAGTGACGAATGATAGACATTGGACATTCAGAAGGGTAGGAGGGTAGGAGGGGGTTGGTAATGAGAAATTACATAATGGATACAATGTACAATATTTGGGTGATGGATATACTAAAAGCCCAAACTTCACCTCTAGGCGATATATCCATGTAACAAAACTGTACTTGTACCCTTTAAATTTATACAAATAATAATGATAATAACTACCAACTGTAGACTGATAGAATGCCTTATCCTCCATCATGGCCTTCCATGTAGCACTGCTTATGTCCAATGAACTTACTTCAAAGCAAAAGAAATGTGGCAATGTGCATATCCTCATGAAATTCACTGGTTTCTCATGTTCCCCACCAACCTGATACATCTGGTTTTATAGAACATACAGTGGCCTTTTAAAGATTCAGATAAAGCACCTCATTGGCAATACCTTGTAGGGATGGGGTTCTCCAGGAGGCTGCATATGATCTGAATCAGTATTCAATATTTGGTACTGTTTCTCCAATGGCCAGTATTCACGGGTACAGAAATCAAGGGGTGGAAATGGGAGTGGCACCATTCACCATTACTCCTAATGATTCCTGTTCTTGTGGTCTCCTACTCTGCTGGCCTAAGGGTCTTTTTTGCAGAGGGAGCAATGGTTATACCAGGAGATGCAACAAAGTTTCCATCGAACTGGAAGTTAAGTCTGTCACCTGGCCAGCTTTTAGATCTTCATGCCTTTGAGTCAATACGCCAAGAGAAAATTTAAAGTGTTAGCTGGGGTAACTGATATGAACTACTAAGGAGAAATTGGACTGCTAGTTCACAATGTGAGTAAGAAAGAATATATCTAAAATACAGGAGATCCCTTAGAGTATCTCTTAATATCATCATGTCCTGAGATTATAGTCATTGGAAAACTATAAAAACCCAGTCTGAGGTGCTTGCTGGAGGCAAAAGGAATACAGAATGGATACTAGAAATAGGTAGTTATAAATACAAGCTCTGACCTAGTAATCAGTTACAGAAACAAGAACTGTAATTGTCACGAGTATTATTATTTTTCATGAATCTGTATAGTGTATATATATATATATATATATAAAGCAAGTATCTTTGTTTTCTTTCCTTTCTTATCTCCTAATCATATGACACATGATGTATCGACTATGTCAGTATTCAAGTGTTATTAATTTTAAATTACAGCATATGAGGAGAAAAGTAAATATCACTCAAGGACATTACCTCCTCTTCTGGGGAAGAGATTAATGTGTTTTCAGTTGCATGCATGACATGTTTATCATATTAGGTGTAATTATGATCTTGCTATTGTTTCTATTTGGAAGTTAAGTACCGTTTAAGGAGATGTGTATGGGTGCCAAGTTGACAAGGGATAGACTAATGATGGTTAATTTTATGTGTCAACTTGATTGGGCTAAGGAATGCCCAGCTAGCCAGTAAAACATTATTTATGGGTATGTCTGTGACGGTGTTTCTGGAAGACATTAGTATTTGAATTGTTAGACTGAATAACATAGATCTACCCTCAGTAATGTGGACAGGGATCAACCCATCCATTGGGAGGCTAAATTGAAAGAAATGATGAAAGGTGATGGAATTCTCTCTCTCTTCATGAGTTACAACATGCATCTTTTCCAACATCAGAACTCCTGGTTCTTAGGCCTTTAGACTTCAGGACTTACCCAGGCATCCTCCCCTGGTTCTCAGGCTTTCATTTAGATTGAATTACATCATTATTTTTCCTGATTCTCATATGGCAAATCATGAGATCACTTGACCTTCATAATCACATGAGTAAATTCCCATAATAAATCTCTATTTATCTTCTTCTGTATCTGTCTCTCTCTCATTCTGTGTGTGTGTACACACATATATACATCTTAGTGGTTCTGTTTCTCTGGAGAATTCTCACAAATACAGATGGGATGTGATGGGGGCCTGGTTTCTCACTATTGGAATAGGAAGTTAAAGTTAACTAAGTGTGGGAGACTACAATGATCCATGTAGTTATGGATTAGAGTTGGAGACAATAGTATGGACCCATGTATAGCTTAATAGAGATACATATCAATACATTAAAAAATATGTATACATAATGTGTATATATGTCTGCTAGTATGCGGACATACGTTGCCTTACTCTGTCAGCTTAGAGGGCCTAGGTGCAAATACACCACTATATTAATGAGGATATCAAACACCCAAATTGTGGTTTCTAATATTATTGTCTAATTAAATTGACCAGGGCTTATTAAAAGTTGTGATTCTAAGACTGAGTCAGAGAATATACAAGATGACCCTAGAGGATCTTTTAATACCAGAAAATAAGGACATGATTTTAAAAAACAACAATGATGGAAGTATGTCAAAGGAAAATAAATATGAGAAAACTGAAAAAGCTATTATACTAACATCCATAGTTGGAATAATTTCAAAACAGGTAAATAAAGTAGCATTACATTATAACCCAAAGTATGAAATAAATTTCCACAAATCCACACTGACATAAATAAGTGGACCGAAGAAATAAATGAATGGTGGATAAGTAACAAATCTTCTTTGTAGAAAAATTACCCATAATTTATGTAGATACTCTATCGTCAAGGAAATGGAGCATAAATCCTTACTCTGTAAGTTTGGGCTGAGAATAGTAACTTTCTTCCAAAGAGTACAGTTTGGAGAAGGGGCGAAAGAGTAACTTTATATTGAAGAAACCTCACAAACACTACCTCAGCCATGTGATCAAGGTCAATGTCAACAGTTCAAAATTATGTCTATAGTATGCACCCTTGATATGATGTGATGAAAATGGCACTTTATTTCTATTATTTTTCTTCAAAAACTTATAACCCTTGTCCAATTCTGAGAAAAAAAATCAAACAAGTTCCAATAGTAGGGCAGTTCACAAAATATGTGACCAATACTCCTCTAAAATTTCAAGATCATGAAGAAACAGCTCAAAAAATAACTCAATGAATGCTATTAAAAACACAAGAGGAAACTCAGGAGCTAGAAGATAGTTCAGAAGAATATATCCAGAACAAAGCATTGAGAGAAGATAAAGATGAAAATGCAGTGAGGGGGAAGAAACTAATTGGAGATACAGTGATACATTCTAAGATATATGTAAATTACAGTCCCAGAAAGATAACAGAGAGATAATAAGTAGAAGTCATATCTGAAGAAGTAAATGTCAACATTATTCCAATATTAATACATTTTATCAAATAATAGACTCAAAACCTTTTTGAAATTCAAATGTGATAAATACAAAAAAAAATAGTACCTAGGTGCATTATAGTAAATTGTTAAAGCAATTTAAAGTCAAAGAAAAGATTTCGTGAAAAAATTTTCATAAAAAAATGCCTTCAAAATATCAATAAGATCAATACCATTGTCAATAATGTATTGAAAGACACAATAAAATAAAAGAAATATTCAAAGTGCTAAAAGAACTACCAAACTAGAGTAATAGAATATGCAAAGATATCATTCAAATTTGAAATTTACTTAGAAATGTTATTAGACAAATAATAGCAAAATATTAGTACAGATTTGCATTAAAGAAAATACTAAAGAGTTTTCTTCAAAAAAATTAAATTATCTTAAATAGAAGCTTAGAGAGGCAGGGAGGAATGAGATGTAGTCATAAAAATTAGTAGAAAAATCTAGCCCAATAATAATAAAATAATAATACATAATGGATATACATGTCTGTGTATGTGTATGTGCATGTGTACATATCCAGAGAAACCAGGTGCAATCTTCCAAGAGTCTTCTGTAAGTAGTCACACAGGATGTACCTAATTTCTCCAGCAATGAGTTATAATAACTTGTGTAAAGTGTCATCTACCTAGGAAGCTCACCTGAGCCTAAGTAAGAGTCCAGGGATTTTAATTAAAGATACGATATGAAGACCCTCTTTGCCTAGCCAATACCAAATTTCACACTCTCACAAGGAAAACAGGTTTTCAGTATGAACCACATTGTTTAAATTGTTTAAATACAATGAATCACTCTCATTATTTAGAATAAGTTTCATGTTAGTGCAGGGAACTGTTTGCTGGTCCATTTCCCAGATGCTAACCAATGCTCAACCTGACAAGCAATCTTTTCTTTAAGGATAGCAGCCTCAGGCCTGTTATATTAATGCTTTCTGTACATTGTTTAAAAGAAGAAAGTTCAAACAATCAATGAACTTAGCAAACATCTAAAAATGTCAGAAAACTCCCCAGCAAATTAAGCACACATGGAGAAAAAAGAGATATTAACAGGCACAAATAAAGTAGCAAACATATACAGAGGATCAATATAGGCAATAGTTAGCTCTTTAAAAGAGTAACAGGATCAATATATGTATGCTAGAATGATGAAAAAAAGTGTGATAGAACAAGGAAAAAATTTTATTATTAAAAGAGGAGATTATTAAAACTTCTATATACATTAAAATATTAGCAGGAATTACGTCGAGCTACTTTATGCCATAAAATTGGAAACACGAATGAAATAGCCAAATACTTAGCAAAGGTACCATAAAAGGATACATAAATTGTGATTAGTTTTATAATTTTAAAGACATTAAATTAGTAATTAAAAATCTTCCTAAAAAGCAACTTGAGGCCAAGATGGCTTTTTCTTATTATTACCTTAAACCTGGCTTAAAGTATAACCAAGATGACTTTAATAGTTAAATGTACCAAACATTAAAGGCATAATGTCAATCTTTCCACAGGATAATCTCACTCATGAAGGCAAATGCAAAAATTGTAAATAAAATCTTAGCAAAATGAAGTGAGCAATATAGAAAAAGGGTAATGCATGAAAGCTAATCTAGGTTTATTCTAAGAATGAAAACTTCGTTTAACAATTGAAAATCATACTGGGCAAGGTGGCTCATGCCTGTAATCCCAGTACTTTGGAAAGCCAAAGCAGAAGGATTACTTTAGGCCCGGAATTTGACACCAGCCTGGGTAGCACAGCAAGACCCAGTCTCTACAAAAAATAGAGAAGTTAACAGGATGCCATGGTGCATACGTGTATTTCTCACTACTTGGGAGGCTGACGTGGGAGATGGCTTGAGCCCAGGAGTTCCAGGATGCAGAGAGCTATGATTACAAAGAGAAAACTAATATGATTATTTTAACAGATGCAGAAAAACATTTGATAAAATTCTGCACCCATTTGTGGTGAAAACTTATTTAAACTGAAAAGAAAAGGGAACTTCCTTAATCTAATAATAGATATCAACAATTAGCCTACAGCAAATATCACATTTAATGGTGAAATGATGAATAATTTTTCACTGACAAAGAGAGTGAGACAAAGATGCATATATTACCCCCATTTTTATCTAATATCATGCTAGAAGACCCATCTATTTTTTAAGGCAAGAATAAAGAAATAAAAATGATCATGCTTTAAAAGGAAGAAATGAAAGTATTATCTGAATATGATGTCCTTCTGTACATAGAAAATCCAAAAGAATATTCAAATAAATTATTGAAATTAAGAAGTGAGGTTAATACACTTGCTTATATACATACAATTGTTTATAAACATACTAACATAGCTACATAGGTGCATAGATAGACAGGTATCCAGGAGGGGACAGAGTACAGATTCGGTTATTGGGAGTATGATACAAGGGAAACATCAAATCAAAGCAAAACTCCATGAAAGCAGGTGTAATGATCTCTTTGCTTCCTCAGGGTGGAGTACATAATAGGTACTGAATAAATCTTCCTTGAATGACTAAATGATGAGCAAATGAGTTATGTAACCATGAGTTTTTATATGTGCCCTCATAAGGGCTGCCTTGGTAGCAGAGCCTCAAGTACAATTAGAAGTAAGGAGTAACAGCTCCAGAGACAAAGATTACAGGACAGTGAAGACAGGGAACCAGAACAGTCATTTTAGGAGAAAGATTTTAAGTCAGCTTGTATCTCTTAGAATGATATTTACATGTAAGGATAGATAATATATTTTATAATTACGATTCTCCATTGTGGACATTAACTGATATTGTCTCTTTATCATAATAATCTATTCAGTTTTGTGGACTGTATGCTTTCAGGTTCATTGACGTAGATTGAAATATAAAGAATCCATCTGAAAGTTTCAGTTCAATGGCTATATTGACCAGTCTAGACTGGCAATTGGATACTGTTTACAGACTCTTGGTTTTGATAGGAAACAAAAAATAATATTCAAAAGGCTCACATGTTTTATAAATAAAATATAACTTTTCATATCTTGTACTTAATGTATAGTATCTGTTCAGAGATGGAAGTTAAAATATTAAGTAAGGGAAAGTTGTTAAATTTGATTAATGCTTTTATTCATGAAAATATAAATTTGATCCATGTGGCATCATATACACTCTGAGTTGAGATTTCATAGGAAAATAAAGTCAATATTTCCTTAAGGAACATCGTCAACAAGGTAGAAAAAATCATAGTATTACAATGTTGTTTGTGTTTAATTATGTATCTAAGTAAAGGTGTTTAAATATTTCAAAAATTAGAATTTAAAAAGTATTATGAGGGATAGGATGGCCTGATTAGCAACTATCTAAGGGAGAAAAATAAACTAACAGAAGGTAAGAGAAATAAACTTACAGCACATAATTGCCTCTTTGAAGAGAAAACTCACAGCACAAATGCCCCCTTTGTTTTGTTTGATTAAACATCTGGGGCTGAACTCGTTGTCTTTAAGTCTAACTTGTTATCTCTAAGAATTTGTTTTCACAGCCTTGAAGAGCCCTAAGCAGACAGCAGGGGTACAAACTCTTCCCTCCAGCTCTCCCCAGACCAGATTCCAAGGACTCTGACAAAGCCAGCCTCACAGAGGAAAGAAAAAAAAATGGAAAAGCAAACACAACCACTTCACAGCATTTTTTTTTTTTTTTGGTCAGCTGGCAGTTGTAATTATTTTTTTCTCTCTTTTCTTTGTCCTCATAAAAATTCTGAGTTCAGCACTGACACTTTTCCTTTCTTTCTCTTTTGTAGAGCCTTTCCCACCTTTGGGAAGCAAAATAAACTTTCTTTCTTTAAAACTATTCTAATCTTTAACGTAAAATAAACTTTTTACTTCTTTCTATCCTAATCTTTGTGTGAGAATTCTTTCTCAACCCACAACATGAGTCCCCACCCTAACAATGAGAAATTCTACTTTCCCCCTCCTTTGAGTTATTATTTAACTTTAAGTGGTGCTGTCAACTTAATAGCACCTGTAATGTATCATCCAAGATAAATTTTGTTTGCCACATGTGGCTCTATTGAATGTAAGACCTTATACAATTTAAAGTTGTTAAAATGAAATTCATATTTCTAGTTGAAGAGTCAGTAAAATCACGCACCACACTTAGTGCTAGAAATGATTCCCCTTGCCTAATTTTATTACCAAAGCCCTGGGAAAAAGTTGCTGTATTTATTTACTGTTTGCATCAAGAGAGTGTATTTTAAATCACTAATTTAATTTAAAGGTCCTTATGAAATGCCTTTAAAACTACTGCTAGAAATGAGGTTTATTCTCTTTCAGGGCAAATTTAAAACTTTTCATGCTAAGATTTGAGCTAGAAAACAAAAAGAGAAAGATTAGTAAGCAGACGTTGATTAGAAAATTTGGCAGGTTTTTCAGCTTGAATGTAAGCCAAGAGGCCAGCAGCTGTATTCATCCTTGGCTGAGCAAATCGTAGTGCTGGAACACACAAGCTGAGAACTGTGGTTTGTACAACAGGGAGAGCAAGGCAGAATCATAGCTAATTAGAATTCCTGTAGGCTTTATCAACAGGTCTGCAAAACACAGTAATTAAGCTATGACTATGAAAACATGTCACTTTGATGTTTTGGAGATGATGCAAGCTAGCTTAAAATTACCCAGTTCAAAAAAAATCACTTAAAATCTTCTTTAAAATGATACATGGAATGTATCTTTGACTACTGTGATTTCTTTAATTACTGCAATCAAAGCCAAGACTAATTTAATTTCTCAATAAAGAATATGATGGGTTCACTTAATGTCTTGCCTTGGTACAGATGTTTTCTGGACCAAAAAGGAGCAGATGGAATGAAATATACTAATATCTTAATATTTTAAAATATCAGGATCTGTCTGCCCATGTGATAGGAAAGGGCAATTGTCATCTTGAAAGTAAATTCACATTTAGCATACGTGAAAGTCGAAGTCTTTTTTTATTAATAGAATTCAATAAAGTAATATATTCATGAATATTTTAATAATTTTCTTTTTAAAGTTTGATCATGAACCAAAAAATGAGAAGAGGCGGGGAAACTCTTCTAAAATATGCCTCCACTTAAATGCTATTGTGAGGCTGATGTGATCCACTTCTTATGAGAGAGATGATAGAGCTGACACCCTGTTTTTAACTTATGCCTTTGCAGAGTGGGAAAGACAGCAATGTGACAAAGGCAGAATGATCATGCTTTTATTTATTCAAAAATTGCCTTTGTTGCATTAAACTATCTGTGCCACTAATTTAAACTTCTTTTAAAATAAGTCTTCCATAAATTCACAGTTGCGTGTGTGTGTATGTGCATGTGTACATACACAAAACAGGGCAAATAGCAGTTAACGCCCCTGTGAGGAAAAAAGAAATAACAAAAGTTTTGGTTAAGATCAAGTGAAAACTTAGCATTTATTTGTTCTAATTTGTTAAAAGAGTGACAGCTTAGTCTTTGCTTTGAAATACAAGTTATAAATATAAAAATTCAAGTACATTATCACTGTTGAAAAGAATGATAGCTCAAGTTAACTGTCAAAATTGAAAACAGGAAGATTTCACCTCAATTAATAAATATTATATATAATTGATGTAGTGTATTAACTTAGTCTTTGTTTACATGCATAACAACACTCATCATACATATAGTAAAATGTTTTATAAATGAATGTCCATTTAAGATTGTTTTAGAATCATCAGTTCACATACAAATTCAGCAAATTAAAATTTAATAAATGATTTCCAAAAATTGACTATCACTGCCTATCAAAGTCATTGAAGCAAAATTAAGCAAGTCTGAATTGCTTTTTAACTTTCCTTAATTTTGAAGTTTTAATTTATTTTTAAACAACATTTATTACTTTATAGGATTCCCAGTACAATATCTGGGAAATATGTGGATGTATAAGTACGTATAAACTTATCATCAAATCTTCAGACTATTCCTTACCTTCCCCCTCACCCCGTCTCTCTCCATGTGCACTTAACAGAATTAAGATTATTCATATACAGAGTTGTGGTCAATATTTGTAAATGACTCATGTGTGATTGAAAAGAATATATATTCCCTATATTATGGATATAGAATCATCTCTCTATATTTAAATATACTAGATTGAGCTTTTTCTGTTCAAAACATCTGTAGTCTGAGTAATATTTGTCTTTAATATTTGTTTATAAGGAGATTGTGTTAAAATATTTCACTATAACAATATGTTGTAATTCTATCATTTTTTGCTTTGATTTTTAAAGGCATGCAAGTTTGTGATTGCTTGTTTTCTTAGTGGATTTTTCTTTCATCATAAAGTGATAGTTTATTTTTATTTCTGTTAATCATTTTAACCTTTTCTTACATTTTGTCCCATATTAATATTGGAATACCAGCCTTCCTTTGGGAAAGCTTTACCCCTTTTTCCCCTTTCTACAACACTATTGCATTTTAGATGTGTTTATTGTAAATGCCGTATAGCTGAGTTTTAAAATTCAATCTGAGTCTCTCTGTGTTTTGATATGTGAGTTTACTGTTTATATTGATTATGTTTATTATAATAGTATTTTATATTTTCCTTAAATGTTCTTTGCTTCTTTTCTCTTTCCTTCCAAACCCCCTGCAATTATTTTCTTGGTACTCATTTGCACATAATATTTCTATTATTTAAGTTGTAATTCTCATCTTTCATCTTATTGTATATTATTTTATTCCCGCCTTGTTTCACTCCTTAACAAAAGAATGTACATATACATATATGCATGCCTATGTGTGTGTTTGTGTATGTATATTTGTAATCACTATTATTAAGATTTACCAACTTATTTTAAAATTTTCTTTAGTTATCATAGCCTCTTTTTTTTTTTTTTTTTTTGAGACAGAGTCTCACTTTCTTGCCTGGGGCGAGTGCCGTGGCGTCAGCCTAGCTCACAGCAACCTCAAACTCCTGGGCTCAAGCGATCCTACTGTCTCAGCCTCCCAAGTAGCTGGGACT
>CAUYSK010095604.1:0-47556 GCA_963575035.1 Avahi laniger | reverse complement strand
CGTCGTGACATGAAACCTCTGGCTCCTCGGCTCGTGACTGTCTCATTTCTGCACACGGTGAGGAAGTGCCCGGTCCTCATGGGGCCGGCGTGGCAGTGCGGTCTGCGGTCCCGCGCAGCGTGAACGTGCCGAAGAACGGCCAAGGGACGGACGAACAAATGCGGTCTATGCCCCAGGCGGACTGTCACCCAGCCGTAAAAGGGAGGACACGCTGACACGTCGCTGACGCGTATGCGCCTGACACGATATGGGAAAGGGGCTGAGCCACCCTTTGCAAGATCCCCGCTTGGCTCCTCCCAGCAACGCCCATTTTACAGATGGGGGAACTGAAGCTCAGGAGGAAGCAGGTTTCATTTGGGATCGCAGGGGAGGCCAACACAGAAAAGCTCTCGGGTTCCTGGATCATTGCTCTTCCCCAGACTTGGGACAAGGGTTGCCAGAGGACGGTCATTCCAATGGGAAGGCTGAGGAGGGATAAAAGAAACTATTTTGATGTTGCTGTTTCGTTCTTTGACTTTTCCCTTTTAGGCCCCTGCTCTGTGACAGACCCAGGGACAGTATAACCAAGTTTATGTGGATTTTTTCCCCTCACAACAGCCGTGAGAGGAGGGAGGGTCGGTCCCATTTTATAGATAGGGAAACTGAGGCTGGGAAAGAAAAATTAACAGGCTCAAAGCTAAACAGCAAGCAAGTGGCAGAGCCAGGCAGGGGCCCCAGGTTGCCTAACTCAAGTCCACACCCTTCCTGCTGCCCAAAAGAGGAGATGTCATTGAGGAAGGGGGAGGAAAAGGCCAAGACAAGAAGGTCCTGGAGCAGGGAGAAGGCATCAGAAAAACCAGGGCTCCTGCTCTGTCATCAGTGCCCCAGGCTGCCAACACTGCCCACCTACCATTTCTGGGAGGTACTGAGCTCCTTTACACCCCTGGACTTTCGCACATGCTGTTCCTTCTGCCTAGAATGCCCTTCCCAACATGGGATGTATTAATATTATTTGTATTTCAAGGCTTAGCTCAAATGTCTCTTCTTCCAGGAAGCCCTCCTGGGCTGGAGTGTCTCCTCAGGCCATTAAGCCTCCTGTGCTTTCCTCCTTCTGGGCACTGATGATGCTGACTTGCTCAGGGGTGGGCCTAGAAGCTTCTGGGACCAGACACTCTGAGGTTCTACAGCCAATGAACCTCTCTAGGAGGAAGGGAAGCTGGTGGTTTAGCTCCTATCAGAGCTGGAGGGTTTGCAAACGATTAATAATAAGCTGAGTACATTCTTTCGGGAATGTGCTTACATGTTTTGACCTCCGCTTTCGATGTTCCTGCAGCTGAGAGAAGGGTGCCCCTCTCTGAGGTCCACCACAGGCCAGCGTGGGAGCCAAGCCCTCTGTCCCAGCCTCAGCCCTCCCCCAACATAGCTCTCCAAGACTCAGGCTGCACAGGGGCAGGTGCGCCTTGGAGCCGGGTGCTGCCTGGTGGGCAGAGGGGAGGTGGGGGGCAAGGTGGGCGGTGCTTCCGGAGCAGTGCCCACAGCGGGGCAGCCAGGGAGGTGGGAGAGGGAACCACTGGCTTCAGGAGGGGGTGGCCTCAGCCTGATCCCCGCGTATCTGGGCGGCAGCGGCATCTGCGCAGTCACTCCTCACGGACCCCCCCCCATTTATTTCCCTCTTGCCCTCATTAGGTTTTCCGAACAGTCTAGCCCTGTGTGCCACGGGGCCTGGGGGCAAGACCTCCAGCCAGGCTGGGGCCAGGGTTTCCGAGGAAGGTCACCCCAGCCTACGCCCTGAGGCCCGGAGTCACCGGGGAGGGCAGAGGGGACTCTGGAGACAGTCGGTGGAGGCACTGTGACCCAGCGTCCCCTCACTGACGATGCTGCCTGTCCAGGACCAGCCTCAGGGAGGGGAGGGACCAGCCCTGAGGGCAGCATGCGTGACACCCGGGGTGCAATGAGCCCAGAGCACTGCTCTGTGAGGCCCACGTGCTGGGGCCTGCCTGGGTCTTGCCGGCCCTCCCAGGGATGCAGATCTGGCCCTTGGCCGGTGCGGGCCCGGACACTGGTCCCAGCTCCCTGGCCCTGGACTCTGCCAGCGCCTGCTAGACGCCCCCCCGCAACAGGTGCTGCCCCTCCCCGCCCCAGCGTTCTCCCGTGTGTCTGGCCACCATGGCTCCCGAGCTGGCTTCGTCCCAAGCATCTTTGGGAAGATCCTTGCTCAGTGCCTGCGGCTTCCCTGGGCCTCCCATTGCCAGTCCTCAGGGGCAGCACCACTGTCGGTGCTGGGCCCCGGCCGTCACCCCTGGCACCGGACTCTGCAGGCGGTGCCCACTCTCCACCCGTGCCCAGCGGGCCTTGGCAGAGCCTGGCCAAGCCTTCGCCCTGCCCTTCCTCCTCCCCACCGTCCGGCCTGCGCTCCCGGGGTGGACCCAGGTTCCCACAGGCAGGGATTTTGTCCCTGGGCAGGCATCACTCGGAAGACGCATCGAGGACCAGCCTGGAGGTTTCCGAGGGCTCAGAAGCCAGTGCGAGAGTGAACACCGCACACGCTGGCTTCCTCAGGCTCCGGATGAGCAGGGAAGGCGGAGGACGCGCGGCTCGGAGCACCGGCTGCGGACTAGACATTTGCAGTGTGTGAGGCCCGGGTTCTCACTCCGCCCCACCGTGCCGGTGGCATTGCTTTCCTGCTTCACAGAGGAGGAAATGGGAAAAACAGTGGAGCAGGGACTTGCCCAAGGTCACACAGCCAGGAAATGGCACAGGCAGAACTTAGAACCGGGACCCAGTTTCCAGCCCCTGAAACCAGCCTCCCCCTGCTTGGGGCCAGGGCCTGGCTTGAAGCAGAGGGCAGACAGTGGCCTCCTGCCCGTCAGCAGGCAGGGCCGGAGGTCAGCAGCCGTGGGCCCTGGATTCACAATGACCTTTGTGCCCTGGTGGCCATTCAGCAGCTGCCTTCTCCCCTGTGTCAGATTTCTCCAGCCCTATAATTGGGCTCCTGCCTCGGTTTCCCTTGCTGCCTGGAGGGCTGGGCCTGCTGCTTCTCCTGGGTCCCGAAGGCAGTCGCCCGCGGCCGAGATCTCCACAGTCCAGGACGAGCTCCCCTCCGCCTGCCCCTCTCGGCACAGGCCCACCGGGGCAGACGGCACGGCGGGATGGCGGGAAGCGCCCTCCTCACAGCTGGATGCGCCAGGCCGGCCGGACACCTCTGCCGTAACACAGTGGCGTCTGGTTCTGCCTCCCAAATGCCATCGCGGGTACGAAACCCTAAGGAGGCCCAGTGGGTGCCGAGCCGATGTCAGCACCTGCCCCTTACCCCAGCCGCGGGCCTCCTGTGCTTTTCTCAGGGGCGCTGGAGGCCCACAGCCCACCCCTGGTTTTCAGGTGGAGGCGAGAGATGGAGGCCCGCAGAGCGCCAGGGCCTTCCCTAGGCCACCCAGTGCACAACCCGGGTCAGCCGGGGGCTGTCCCAGGCCCAGGAGCTTCAGGAGCCGAGGCCAGGGTGGGGCCACCGGGGGCTGGAGCTGATGAGCGCTCTCTCTTCCAAACAACAGCAAGGGACGCAGCCAGACTGTCGGGACAGCCTGTTCCCACAGCTGGGCTCGAGGGAGCCCAGCCTGACCACACCTCTGCTGTGCTGGGCCTGACATCTGGTCAGCTCCGTCCAGTGACCCAGGCCGGCCCTGTCCCTGCCCAGTTATTCTGGGGCGGCCCCCCAGTCTACCGCTTCTGCGGCTGATGGAGGGGGGAGGTCTTCCGAGAGGTCAGGGGGCCACGCCCAGCCTCCGGGGCACCTCCCAGGCTGGAGGACAAAGGCAGGGCAGGGAGAGCTAAGGAGGGAGGAAGGATGCCTGCACCCACCCCGCCACTCCCCCTCCTTGGTGTGGCCCCTGGGGGCGCTGCCGCCTCCGCGAGGCTGTATGTGGATGCAGGGAGGTGCAGCCTGTGACCCACAGCCCTGAGTGTCAGAGCAAGAGTATCCGGGCATAACAGTGGCAACCCCAGCACCGCCCATTTCTGGGGCATTGTTCTAGGTGCTTCACACGGACTGACTTATCCATTCCTCACGCCCCCCCTGAGAGGTAGCTACTAATATTATCCCCATTTTACAGATGAAGCAACTGAGACCAGCGAGGTTAAGTCACTTACCCAAGGTCAAAGGGCACTTGTGAAGGGTCACCTAGGTACCACAGAAAAGGCAGGAAAGTGGACCCTGACCAGCGAGCCCCAGTTCGCCACAGCCCCGTCACCCCGTGGATGGAAAGGGGGAAGCCAGGCTCCTCCCACGCTTGCTCGCGTCTCTCCCAAGCCCCCCGGCCTGGCTGCCAGCAGCTCCTTGGAAGCTCCAGGTGGAAAAACAATTGTGGTGTTGGCCCAGGGTGCTGGAGGGGCCGGGAGCCCTTTTCAGTGTCCCGCCGGTGCCAAGCGGCCTGCCCGGGAAGCCTGGAGTGGGGTGGGGGATGGGGCACTTGCTCAGGAACGGGTGGGGCCCCCACGGATTCGGAGGGGACGCTGGGGCCCGTCCTCCCCACGGGTGGGATGGGGGAAGCCGGTCTCTACCCTGGCCAGGCCAAAGACTGTTCCGGCCTCCTCCCCACGTCTGGAGGGTGGGGACAGCCCCAGCAGGCGCCGGCCAATTTCCCTCCCAGTGGGAGCAAATGACCAAGTGTTTACCAAGCGCCTACTAAGTGCCGACAGGCCCTGTTCTGGGGACAGCGCTGGGGGAACAGCCCCAATCCCCGTCCCGTCGCCGTCTGGCAGGAGGAGCAGGCCAGAAAGTGAGCAAGGACGAAGACGCACGCAGCCGGGTGCTGAGACTCATGGGGGCGCTGAGGCCTCGTGACCGTGCTCTGAACCCACCCAGCCACCACCCTGGTCCCACTGCTGCTTGCTGAGCACCCACTGTGCGCCGGGTTGTCTCCACACCCACCTGACCCTCCCACCAGCCCCTCAGGTGGGTGTCGGCCTCCCCACCTCGGAGACGTGCTCACTGCGGCCCCCAGTAGGGGAGGCACTCGTGGAGGGTCGCCTGGCTAGAAAGGGCGGTGCTAGGACCACACCCTGGATGGTCCGACCCCAGTGCCCACGACCCCTCCCAAACCTTTTCTGGAAACTCCTGGCATTTAGAGTCATGGCGTGGGGAGGTCTTCCCAGAGGTCAGGGGACCCATCTGTCCTAAGCAGGGCAGAGCAGAGTCAGGGCCCCGCCGGGGGGGCCACCTCCTTCTGCACTGGGGAGAGCTGTGGCTGCACCTCGGCTGACATCCTCCTTTCTTTTACAATGATATGTTATTCATCTAGCTTCAGCCACACATGTGAACTCTCTAGATAATTTTGGTCTTTGCTTTTAAACAACAACATAGTTATAATTTAACTATTTTAGGAGGAAATGAAGTCTACACAATGTCATCTCTGTGTTTCTAAGGAAAAATGGCCGCAGCGAACCATTTTCAGGCCACAGAACGGTACAGCGAGGGTCTCGGTGCCCTGCGAGACGGGAGGTCACTTGCACCTACACAAACGCCCCAAACTGACGTTTTGTTGTCGCTGCTGTTTTTGTGTCTGCTTGTAACGGTTGTTGTGTCTCCTCTCGTGCTGCTGAGCTGTTGTTTGTAGAAGCACTCAGGGTTTGCTCTGGGAAGTAGAAAACAAACTTGATGCATCTTGTGGGTGGCTGGACTGTCAACAGTTCTCTACGAGCAGAGCTTAATAACTAAGGGAATTTTTCTCAAGAATAAATTATTATACTTATCGAACTAGGGAAGTTCTGGGGACTCCAGGACCGAGATCGGGGACTTGACGTGGCGCGGCCACCAGCCTGGGCAGCAGCCCCGTGCAAATCAGAGAAAGGCTCCAGCTCTGCAAGACACTGCACTGCTGTCTGCTGGACAGTTGTCCCAACCAGCCACAAAGATTCTGTAGCTCCTGTGCAATAGCAGCCTCGAAGGCGTGCAGTGCACAACCTGTGCAGCTGCTCAAGGCAGCCCGGTCTTGACATCACCAGGATTTCCTCTTTCCCATCACGTTTTTTTTTTTTTTTAATCTTTTTCTCCCTCCATTTTACTCTTTCCTGCCTCCGACAGGCTTTCTCTTTGTGGTAGCAAATATGGCTGCTCTAAAATTCAGTAACTCAGAAGATACGGTCCCATCCCTCCCCACCCCAAAATGAAAAAAGGCAAATTCTGGTCCAGCTTGAGTCACATTATGTCACGAAACCATCCCCGAGATAAGGGAAATGTATTAATAATACGTATCGGTCAGGTTGGGCAAGGTCATGTTACCCAAACCAGCCACCCCTGAGCCCCCGTAGCTTAAACAACAGGTTTGTTCTCGGTCACGCTGTTCGTCAGTCCCAGTTTGACTGGGAGCCCTGCTCGTCTTGGGCGTTCAGGGACCCAGACTTCCAGATGCCACATCTCAAAGCTCCCACCACCAATGTGGCAAAGGAACGTGGAGGGTCTCATGCTGGCTCCACCTGGAAGGTTCACGTGCCACTGTGCTCACGGGTCTTCAGACAAGACCTGCCCCATCTAAGCTCAGAGGGGACGGAACGGGGCAGCCGTGCCCAGCCAGGAAGGAGGAGCCTGACCTAGGATTCTCTGAACTTGACTCCCAGGCTCCCCTGGGGCAGCAGGGGCCGGTGGGGCGTGGGCAGGCACAGTGACTATTAGCCTGGCACTGAGGAGTGGGAGCTCCTCGAGGAGGAGAGGGGTGCCAGCTGGCCCACAGCAGCAGCCACGAGTCGGCCAGCCGGCGGGAGGCGGGGGCCACGTGTGAGCGAGACAGCATGCAGCGGCCACACCCAGCCTCAGGACACTCACTGCAGCCAGCAGGAGCCCTGAGGGACCCGAAGGGACAAGAACTCCCAGGAAGAAACAACCACATACTCGGGTCCGGAGAAAAGCCCACGATGGCCTGGCCTGAACTCCACACGACGTGTTTCAGACGAGGAGCCCCTGTGTTTCTTCTCACCTCTGGGCGAGAGGGGGCCATGGGTGGGCAGAGGTGCCAGGTGAGAAAGGAACGATCACCGACGTCCCCTGGCATGGCTGGGGCCTTCCTGAGCCCCTTTACTAGGTTTCCCAGCCCCGTGTGGCAGATCTGGCCACCAGCACTCGGCTGGGCCAAGGGACCCGTCCGAACCCAGGAGCCCACCAGGCACCTGCAGGTGCCGAGCATCTGCCCCGTGCCAGGCTGTGCTCCCATCTCCGGAGAGCCGAGGTCGGGGCCAGCGCAAGCCGGGCGGGCCTGCCTCCGGAGCACCGTGTCCCCACAGCGCACTCAGCGCGCGGGTGGGGTCGGGGCGCACAGGGGCTGGGAAGCTGAGCGGAGAGAGCGGTGGTCCTTTAAAAGGATGAGCGTGACACGTGACTGAGAACCTCGGGAACCAAGTGGGCGTCTGCCCGCTGTGTTTAAGGCACATTCCTGAGCTCCGAGAGGAGAAATAAAAGTGCTCCCTTGACTGCGAGCTGAAGAGACAGCAATATTGTGGTGTAACTAGGACCAGATGGGCTCCAGGAATTGCCAAAGGCCTTTTAGCATATTAGACAAAATTGCCTCCCAGACACACGCCGTGACTCTGTCTGGCCGCCTGGTATCAGTTACTGAGACCGGGACCGGCAGGCGGCACGCACGGGCTGCAGGGTCCGAGAAGGGAACGGGGCCCTAGCAGGGCCCCCGCCCCTCCCCTCTGCCCCAGCAGGAGCCCCCCTCGCACGCGACCCCTTCCCCAGAGTGCCGAGGCCAGGGCCCACGCCGAGAATCACAGACTCTCATAGCTGGAAAGGGGGTGGGGAAGCCCCAGAGCTGCCGGGCCAGACCACCCCACGCGCTGGGGAGGGGCAGGGCACGCCCCACGGGGCACCCAGAGGTGGAGTGAGCGCAGCCGGCTAGGTGCCAGGCTCTGCTGTCCCAGCTCTGCCATCCCGGCTGGGAGACTCCGGCAGGCCACCAAACGTCTGCGCCAGGACCCAGAAGTGCTCCCTTTGTGCTGGCAGCGGCTGCGACAGAGTCCTTCCTCACTCTGACGTGAGTAATATCCGAGCCATATCGTTAGCTGCTGTGAGCTGAACACCTGCACGTGCCGGGGCACCCGATGGGGTAGACAGGTGATGCCGAAGGCGGTGGCGCACCTGCCCGCGGCCGCACAGCTGCGAGCGCAAACCCACGCTCCAGCCACGGTGGACACTGCCTGCCTGAATCGGCCTCCTGTGGGCCCACGGCACAAGGCTCCCTGTCTCTCTGGGTCTCAGTCTCCCTGTTTGTGCAACGAGAGGCTGGACTACACAAGCCAGGAGGGTCCTTCCCACGCTGACCCTCTGACCCCAATCCTGCCCTCAACGACCCAGAGGTGCAGCGGCCTGGGTCCTGCCCTGGAGAAACTTTGAGTCCAGTAGGAAGGGAGACTGGTCTGTGTCCAGCACCGGCACAGGGCCTGCCACCCAGGAGGCAGCAGAGAGGTCACTGCGCACAGCGGGTCTTTGAATAACGCGTTTCTCTAACATCATTTTGTTACAATGTTGATGAGAAAAAAATCGCTTCCAGGCCAGGGCCACCGTCTGTGTGGCATTTGCACATTCTCCCCACATCCTTATGGGTTTCCTTGGGGTAGTCTGGTTTCCTGCCACATCCGCAGACGCACACGTCAGGTGAGGCGACGTGCCATGCGGCCCGGCGGGCGAGTGCGCTCTGCATGCGCCGCGCCTCCAGGCCTGAGTCTCGCCTGTGCTCCCGGGACAGGCGGCAGCTGCCCGAGACCCTGAGCTAGAATAACTGGGTAAATAATTACCTTGCTTTTATTAGTCTTTCTGAAATGTATATACAGCTCACGTTTATTTCAATGTTTAGCATTAGAAGTATTTTGGGTCTTTATTTAGAAGTTTGGTGATGTTTTTGTGGCCAGAAATGCACTGTGGGAACTTAACGCTCGCTTATACCAATTAGCCTGTGGTCAACCTGCTTTTGTTACACGTTGTTTTGCTTAAAGTCACAGTTTCCAAGAACCGAAGGATGACGTTAAGTGAGGACTCACTGTGCTGCTGTGCAGGCTCAGTGACAGGGAGGCTGGTGACTGACACTCACGTCCGCAGCCTCTGCCCCTCGGCAACAGAAGAGCTGGCATTAGGTGCGGCTCTGCGGCTCAAACAGCTTCGTTCATCCCCACAACCATGCTGTGAGGCCGGCACTAACGTGCTCCCCATTTTACAGGTGGGAAAACTGAGGCACAGAGAGCTGTCACGTGCCCATGGTCACACGGAGAGTAGGGGCAGGAGTGGGACTTGAGTCTGTTGTTCTGGCTCCTGGCCTGTGCATGTACCCATCACGGTAACTGGCTTCTAAGGCAGGCCCCCGTCTCAGGACCAGCAGGGTGGCCTGCGAGTCCTGGGTGGGATTTCCAGCGGGGTGTGAGGGAACCCAGGCTGGTGCTTCACCTGCCTGGCCTCCTGTACCCTCACCCAGCCCAGGGAGGGAAGGGACTGTCATCCCCATTCACAAAGGGGAAAACTGAGGCACTAAGCCATGACGTCATCTGCCCATAGTCACTGAGGGCCTAGATCCAAACACAGACCTGAGTCCAGGCCTGACTTTTCCCTGTATGAGGCTTCCTCCCCCAGGGAAGATGGCTGTCCTCCCACAGTTTAGAGACAGTGACCAGCCTGGCCCCATCCCAGGGAGGCTCCCTGCATCCCAGAGGCCAGGCCTGGGGTGTGCGCAGAGTCCTGGGCTGAACGGCCAGTAGCCTGGAGCCACGGAGGCCTGAGGGGGGCTCAAGCCCGAGGCTGGTGAGCGTGAGGGCCGGGCGCACCTGGCCTGCGGGTCTCACCTAAAAGGGCCGCCCCCCAGCCCAAAAGGACGCCCCAAACTAGAGATGGAGAAATGACCTCACCCTGCTCCTGGGTCAAAGAGGCGATGAGAACAGAAAAGGGTGGAGGGGAATGCTGCCCATGTCTCACGAATTATGCACCTGCTGCATGCCAGCCTCACTTCCGCCACCTCACAGACTCCCCCCAGCGGAGGAAGCGAAGGGAGGTCATCGTCCTGGCGTCACACCGCAGAGGTGTTGCAGAGGCAGGACTGGCACCTCGGCTGGCAACTCTGGAACCTGCGTCCTTTCACCATAGGTCCTCCCCTCCCCCAGAGGTCATGGCTCCGGCCCGCCCCGTCCACTGCGCCTCAGCACTAGTAATAGCCAGGAGTCCAGAGGAGACACCTGGGTGGTGGTGATGACTACTCTGCCACTAAGCCACGTGTGGCCTTGGGCAAGGGCCCGTGGGCCTCTCCAAGCCTCAGTTTCCTGGTCTGTACAATGGTGCTCAAGGTCCCAGCTCCAGGAGGCTGCTGTGAGGAGGACCAAAGGACTGGGCACAAGAGAGCAGTGCGGCACTTACTGTGCGGGCAGGGGCACGGGGGTCCCCGTGGTCTCTTGTCGACGTCAGGTCTGGCACACGCTCACCGTACCACTCCCAGAAGGAGGCTGTCAGGGGAAGAGGTCAGGAGGCCCAGGCTCTGGTTCCAGTTTGCTTGCCAGGAGGTGGCTGTCTCCCTAAAGCCCTCCCTGGGCCTCAGCCTCCCTGTCAGCAAATTGGGATGCTGCAGCCAGCACCGAGCCGGGACGAGCAGGCCCTCTCGAAGGACACCTTATTTCTCGAGCTCCCCGCATGCCCGTCCAGCCGCGGCGGCCGAGGCCGGGCTCCGTGCGCCCCCTGCACGACGGGCAGTAGAGCGGGTGGTCTCCAGGGCCCCCGCTCCGGCTGTGCACACGCCAATCTGTAAGGCTCTTTTCTGTTTCGTCAGAAAAAGAATTCACTTTGTACTTGGAAAACCCAAGCTGAAAGCGGAACGCCCTTTAGAAAGCCTGGTGTGTTTGCCAGCAGAACAGCGCTCCCAGGGCGGAGGGTGGGCGCCCGTCACGCAGGCCCCTGCCTGAGTAGACGGCCGTTTGCCCACAACTGCGACACTTCCTTCCCAGGCCCGGCTGCCACCGCCGAGGAGCCCTGGACGTCTGCCTTTCCCCTCTGGGTCCCCATCTCATCTGGACAGCAGGGCTGGCAAGGGTGTGCAAGTCCAGGCGGGGTGTGGGACGCCATCAGCAAGCTCACCGTGACACTCTGCCTGGGGTCTGCTGTGGGTAAAGGGGATAGTTTGGGAGCCAGATGAACTTGGGGCCATTCCCTGGCTTTGCCATTGCCTGACAGTGTGACCTTGGGCAAACCACTTCACCTCGCTGAGTCTCTGCTTCCTCATCTGTAAAACGGTGGTGATGACAGTGAGGATGGGTCACTTGATTGAGCACTTACCCTGTGCTTTAAGCACTTTGCAAATATTAACTCGTTTAATTCTCACCACACCCATGAGGTAGGTGCTAACATCCCCATTTTGCAGATGAGTAAACTAAGGCACAGAGGTAAAGTCGCCCAGCTAGCGTGGGGGTGGTGGGACTAACACCAGGCCGGCGAGGGACCGAGCCTGTGCATTCGCAGCCTCCCCAGCAAGCACGTGCCAGCCTCACTGCTGGCAGCGGAGCCTCCGCATGCTGGCCTGGAGCAGGGTGTCCCCCGCCAGCGTTGGCTGAGCTGAATGAAACCAACTCAGGGTGGGCTGTCCTGGGGGAGTTTCTGGCCCTAAACCCTAAATATTGGGCTGAGCTAGGGAGGCACTGTAAGTCTTCCTTCAGATCTGCCCGGGAGTCCTGTTGGGCTGGGAGGGGCATCGTGCCAGCACCGCCTTTGTTTATGCCCAAGGCGGCAGGGTGGGTCCTTCATCCTGCCTCTGCCCCCCACCAGGGCCCTATTTGCCTAGCCTGGGGGGTCTCGTGGGGGCAAGATTACAACTGGGTGCTGCTGCTTCCAGCTGGAGAGCCCCTTAGTCGGCCCCACGTGGAGAAGAGCCATGAGACTCCAGAGAGGACATCTTTTCCCCAGGCCTGGGTAGCTCAGTGGCCCCCCAGGTACAAGGCCACGCCTCCCAAGCTCTCCCCAGATCAAGAGTGTGACAGCGTCATCCCCAGACTGTCCCCACACTTTCCCTGAGCTGCCCGCACCAAACCCCCAGCCACTTCGAGGCTGGCCGGGTCCCCTGGGATCTGTGTGGCTTGGGGTATAATTTCTACACAGCAAAATATACAGATCCTGCCCACAGCTCTGAACACTCCACCTCGACTGGCCTCGATCCTTCTGCCTGACCTACAGGACAACCGTCGTCATCGCCGCTGGCAGCTGCCGGGTACACAGAGTGCCACACGCGCCCTGAGTACGTTCCGGTCTTGCAGCTTTTATTTCTGGAAACCCCCTCGGATAAGCATCTTTCATGAGGACGCAGCTCACGGATTCTGGAGCTGAGGCCTTGGTTCAAAGCCTGACTCCTCCACTTAGGAGCTGGGGGCTCTCAGCCAGTAACTAACCCCTTCTACGCCTCAGTTTCTGCACCTGTAGAAGGGGATGAAAACAGCTCTCACGGAGTGCCACGAGGTTCAGCAGGTAATTCCCGTGGAGACACCCTGGGACAGGGCCTGGCCCCGAGTACAGCTCCCCCAGTTCAGCCTTTCTCCTCCACCCAGCGCAGGGCCAACCTGGACCCCTGCCTGCCACCTCCGCGTCCTCATGCCTGGGGCCTTGTCTGACCCTCAAGGGGTCATGCTGCTCTCCACCTCAGCTGTGTCACTGGCCCTAGGGATGCCCTGATCACTCTGCCAGGACAAGGACAGGGTTCTGCCTTCCCCTCCTGCTTGCACACCCCAGTCACCCGGCCGAACCCCGCGCCTGTTCCGACCGCATCCCAGGACTGGAAGACCACCCTTCCAGGGCTCCCTCATCTGCCTCCCACACTGTGCAGAGGCACCACCACCCAGCTCTGCCCGCTCTACCAGACCCCAGACCCCGTGACCTTAGCCCCCAGGGACCCTAGACCCTTCTCTGTTTAAAGAGCAATCCCCTGACCCCCGCCGACATGTTTGCGGCAGCTGAGAACAAATACTTTGCAATCTGGCAGGGTTGGATTCAAACCTGGCTCTACCACCATTGAGATCTACTGACACGTGGGGCCTGGTGCAAATTTCTCACCCCTGCTCAGCCTCGGTTTCCTCATCTATAAAATGGGAATAATTAGCACAGGACTCCGCAGCGCTGGGATGGAATAACGTACTAGCATTTACTGAGCAGCCACCCTACGGCGGGCCTCCAGCTACGCGATCTCATCTTCATCTCCTTCACCCTCGGGAGGGGGGCTCTCCACCCCGAGAACACGCAGCACCAGGTCCGACTCAGAGCCTTCATGATTCTCCAGGCACGGTGGCTCCACAGGGACAGACTGGTCCATCTCCGAGCCCCAGACGTCACAGGCGTGTCGGGGATGAATGGGTGTTAGGTACCTTAAGCCAGATGCAGACAGACCAAAGGCAAGGTGGGGACTCAAAGTGCATCGTTAGTGCCTGGGGTTTGGTGGAGGTCAGCATTTTTGACAATTCGTGATCTTGGGACCCTCCTGGCTCCAGCGGAGGGAACGCGAGGCAGACTGGGAGCACCCCAGATGGTAACGGACACCAGTCCCGCAGGGGGCTGATCGAGAGTGGAGACACCTCGGCTGACCCACTTCCCCTGCCCGACACCCCCCCTGCCTCCTGGAGGGCCCTGAACAAGCCCTTCAGAGCAGGGCAGAGAGGGCCAGCACTCGGCCCACCTTGGGCCCTGGGCACATCAGGTGAGGCCAGTGGTGGCCACGGCCGCGCCCAGGGCCCTGCCCCTGCCCTCACCACCTCCCGGCCAGGATGGAGAGCCTCTGCGCTCCCTCCAGGAAGCCCCGCCTTCCAGGGATACCCGTCTCCCTGTGCCCCTCCCACCTGGGTCAGCAGTCCCCGGGGAGCTCCGGCACCGAGGCCCATCCCTAGCTAAGAATTCTGCCCCCACAGCATGACCCTTGCACCAAACCGGTGAGACCACTGTCCGAGCAGGGACGTGGCGGTCCTCGGGCCTCCCCTCCCCTCAGCACCCTGGGAAAGCGCGTCCAGACCTTGCTTTATTGAGGGAGAAGCCCAGATGGGAGGACCCACCTGTACCCGGTCCCAGCTGCCCTCACATCCAGGCCCAGGGCTCCTGCCTGCTGGCCGGGAACTGGGCCCACCTGGAGGCCTGGCTGCAGCGCCTCCCCGCAGACCAGCGCCCACGCCCTGGGGCACGGAGGAGGGTGAAGCAAATCGCAGGACTGGAGAGGAGAGAGGCCCAAACAGGGTACAGAAGGAAGCTTCCTTGATCCGACCTGGGTCTGCTGTTCTCAAAACCCAGAACACCCCAAGCCCTGGCACCCCTGCTATGGCCCTGGGCCTAACCTGTCCTCCCCCATTCTCAGTGAACTGCCCACCTCCCTGGGCCTGCTTAGGTCTGTGACCCCGTGCGGGGGGTCCCCGGAACACAGGCTCTGCCTTCAGCGCCTGCCCACAGAGGGCCTACAGGCCCTCGGGCACGCAGTGGGGAAGAGTGGAGAGGTGCCCGCTCCAGACCCCCGTCAGGGACGGCCCTGCCCTCCATGCTCGCTGGTGGCTGCCTCCACACCCCACGAGGTTAGAAGACAAAAAGCACAAAGGGGGCGGGCAGGACCGAGAGGCAGGCAGGGAGACTCTGGGAGGGCAGCGCGGTCAGGGCACTGCCAGGGGAAGCAGCGGTGTGTCTGAGTTCTGTGCCGAGACGCTGGGTGACT
The DNA here is from genome assembly GCA_963575035.1 of Avahi laniger. Classification (NCBI taxonomy): domain Eukaryota; kingdom Metazoa; phylum Chordata; class Mammalia; order Primates; family Indriidae; genus Avahi; species Avahi laniger. The sequence continues at coordinate 32,896 of CAUYSK010095604.1, read as the reverse complement.
CAGGCCCGATGAGCCCCAGGCCATACAAATTGAGGATGGAGTCAGCAATGATGCGGGCTGTGCGCTTCTGGTACCCGCCCGAGGTCACCATGAGGATGGGCACCTGGCAGCCACGGACTATCTGGAACACCAGTTCATCCCGCTTCACAATGCCCTGTAGGGGGATGGGGAGGGCTGACTCAGGCCTGGCCCCTGGTGTTGTCCGGAAGTCCTGCTGCGGTCTAGCTCTGCTCCAGATTGTTGTTCTCCAGCCCCTCTCCTCCCTCTCATCAGGCTGCCCACCTTTCCTGCTGCTGCTGAGTCCAAAGAGCAGAGCTGCTCCCACCCCCCACGGGCAGGACATACCCCTGGGCTGATGGACAGCCCCCCAAGGCGGTCCCCCTCGAGGATGTCGGTGCCTGCGTTGTACACCACCACGTCGGGCAGATGCTCCTGGAGGGCCTTCCTGATGTTCGTCTCAACTTTATCCAGGTACTCATCATCCTCCACGCCCCAGTCCAGCTCCACCTTCCGCCTGATGGCCTCTGGGAGGGAGACACGGACAACCCAATTTGCAGGGCAGGAAAACAGAGGCTCAGGATGAGGAAGACTGTGGTCAGCAGTAAGACTGGAAGCTGGTCTGTCCGACTCCAGCACTGCTCAGCCTTCCTCCACCTGAAACTAAGCTGAAAAGAGCATCAAGGGCTGCAAAAAGGGGACCTGGCGGAGAGCAGGGGGTGTGCAGCTGAGACGCTGCTGCCCTGGGGGTGCAGAGAGCTCACTGTACCCCGCCCCACCCTCACGCCCAGCTGCGGCCCATTCGAGGTGCAGTGAGAGGCTGGTCCCTTGGGCCACACCAGACTCGCCAGCACCTGGTGCAAAACCGTCCCCTACCTGCAAAGGTAGAGCCCAGCCCCTATTTTCAAATCTCATCTGAAAGCCTCTTCCTTTTGATTGATGAGTCTAACCCGCTTTCATTTATTTTGACTATTGTATTTGAACTTATTTCTTATTTTGTATTTCCGATTTATCCTATTTTTTATTTTGTCCCTTCCTATTTTCTACCAGACAGATGTGTACCATATGCATGTTTACTGGACAGTGTTATGTGACCTTGGGTGGGTCGGGTGACTTCTCCAGGTCTCAGTTTCCTCATCTGTAAAATGGAAACAATTCCTACTCCCAGGGACGCTGGGAGAAAATGAGTAGCTTCTGCAGCACCAGCGTGTGGGAAATGCTCAGGAGAGAGCGCGTCACACAAGCAAGAACGCACTTAAGACCGAGGGGTGGGGGTGGGGGTGGCAGCTTACGCTTGGCAAAGCGGTCCCCAGGGTAGATGTGGCGGTTGTAGACATCCATGATGTACACACGCCGGTCACCCATGAAGTCTCGTTCATGCCCATTGCCCTGTGGAGAGGAGGTGGAAACCACTCACGGACGGGTGCTCTAGGCAAGGCTGGGACACCTCACACCCCAGCTCAGGTAACTCCCCCAGGCCCGGCAGCACGGCTTGCTCTCGGGGCAGAGGGTTTCATGGCTGTCAAGTGGCAGAGCTGGGGTTCAACCTCAAAACCTGGCCCCACGGCCTTCAAGCATGACCTTGAGCAAGCCCCAGCCCTCTTAGTTCCCCACAGGAGGCAGACATCCTGGCTCTGCCGCCCTCTCAAGTCTGTGGCAGGACTGGTTGGGACCAGGGACAGAACAGCAACACGAAGGATTGTGCATGTGACTTGGCTCAGCTCAGCGCCTCGAGGACCCGGAGCAGGACCCTGACTAGCGCAGGCCACAAGCGCAGTGTGTGGGCAGGCCCCCCCCAGCCATGGGCTCCCTCCTCGTGTCTGACCGGAGCGCCGGCCCTGCGTCCAGGGTCCTGAGGAGCAGGTGCCACCGCGCTCGGGCACTGTACTCCCCAGGCAACGCGCTCTTAAACGGTGACCTGGGGGCCGAGCAACCCTGAAACCGTGTGAGCACCCGCCTGAGGAGCAGGCCCACGAGGCGGCGCCCCGAACTACTGGCGAGCAGTGGAGCGCCACAGCAAGAGCGGCACCGTCTGGGGAGCGGTTCTAGGAAGCGCCATCACCTGGCACGTGGTGTGAGGGGCAGCCGGGAGGTGGGAGGCGAGCAACGAGGAGGACCCACCGCCCTGGGCAGAGGGACAAAGACCCTCCATGGCCAGCCTGCGAGACGGAAGACAGGAGCCACGAGAGACACAGGAGGTCGGGGTGGCAGAGGCCCGGGTAGCGGGGGAGCCCCGAAGTGCGGGGCTGTGTGGCAGGCAGAGGCTGCTGGGGACCCCGAGAAGGAAGACTCTCCTGCCACAGTGGCGTTCCGGGGTCTGGGGTGGCGGGTCCAGAGAGCCCAGCCCCTGCAGGGCACTCACCTGATGGGCATCAAGGTCAATGATGGTGGCCCTGGAGATGCCCTCCACACGCTCAAAGAGAAACTGCCCAGGGAGGAGAGGGGAGACGTGAGGACCCAGACAGGCCAGAGGACCCAGCCCCGAGGGACTCCCAGGTGGTAAGAGGCTGGGCAGGAGGACACACGTGCCTGTGGGGCTGGAGAGAAGCATGTGTGCATGCAGGAGGTGGTCAGGGAAGGCTCCCTGGAGGAGGGGGTGTGGCTGTGCCCTAAAGGGTCAGAGATCAGGAGAGAGATTCCCTGGGAAATGTGTAGGGGTGAAGAGGGGAACGCCCCTAGCCCTAGAACTTCACTCCCCAATCTCTGCCTCTCCCTAAGACGCCCAGGCCTAAATGCCTCTCCTCCAGGAGGTCCCCTGTGCTCCCCCCACCTAATGGCCCGGCCGGCCTGCTGACCCACCTGCCGCCCCCTTAACCTATGTGCCCCGTAAAAGCAGGGACCACGCTGGCCCATCCCGACACCCAGCACAAGGCCAGGCACAAAGCGGCTGGGGGACCGTGGGGTCGGACAGCCCGGAGGCCAGCACCAGCTCTGCCCCTTGCAGCTGCGCCCTCACCTCTCTGGGCCAGGCCGCTCCTCTGGGGACCCAGTGAGCTGAGTCGTGGAGCGCAGCACAGGGCTGAGCGTGCGGTAAGCGCCAGCGGCCAGCGGCACCACCGTCCTGTCCACCCCCCCTCCCTCCCACTCTCTGCAGCGATGCCCGTCTTCCCAGGGCCACACGGCTGACCTACGGCACACCCTGCCCTGCTGCAGGGCCCTGGCTCTGTGGGGGCCGCGATGACCACCTTCCGCACGGGCAACCCCTCCAAGCTACGTGGAAGAAGAGAAGGTGTCCGATCTGGACTCACTTCCAGCCTGGCTGAGCAACCCAGGCAAGCCCTCTGCCCACACCAAGCCTCAGCTCCCTTCCCTGCAATTCGGGGTGAGAACACCCGACTGGGCTGTGGAGGGGGCCCCAGGGAGGGCTCCTGGAGGCAAACCCCCACATGCTCACAGACACACCTTGATGGCGAGCGTGATGTCTGCGTAGGCGCAGAAGCCCCCGCCCCGGTCGCTGGAGCAGTGGTGGAAGCCGCCCCCTGCGGAAGGGCAGACAGCGGCACTGGTCAGGCCCTGGCTCCCCTGTCCAGCCACCCCTCCCGCACTCCCCTTTCTCAGCTTTCTCAGCTCCCGGGGACCGCTCCTCAGACTCCAGGTTGGCAGAGTAAACTGAGCCCCTCAGTTCCAGCCACCTCTCAGGGCGTCCCCAGCAAGTCAGCCACAGTGCCTGCTCATACCCCCAGGTGACAGGGAGCTCATCACCCCCAAGGCAGAAAGCTGCTGGCTACTCCCTGCCCCCACCAAGCTGGGCCTGCTGGGCCTGCCTCCACGTGACTCCTGCAGAGGGTGGTGGCAGGCAGGACCACCTGATTCTGCAGGAGGCGGAAGGGGATGGTCGGGAAGGGCACTCTCTGCTGGTCAGTGCTGCCCATGGCAATGGGGAGGGGCTGGAGACCAGGACCCACCGACCCCCACTCCTGCCTCAGACAAAGCCTCAGAGCCCCAGGGCGGGCAGCAAGCCCTTCCCCTGCAACCCCTGGAAGAACCTGCGTGGCAGGGCCCTGTGAGATCGAGCCCGACAGCTGCCCCCCAAGACAGCGTGAAGCTGGGGCCCATGGACTTGCCCCTCTCCCTACTCAGGAGGCCATCACGGGGTCACGATGGTGAGGTGACAGCCAACGCTGAACCCCAATCAGACACTGAGCTTGCTGAAGACTCCCTGCAGCCCGGGAGGAGGCACCGTCGCCACCAGTACCCCCATTCTACATGTGAGAAGGCGACTACACAGAGGTCAGCAACTTTCCTAGGGTCACAGCTGGGTAACAGCAGAGCCAGGACCCAAACCCGGGCTGCATCAGGACCGGGCTCTCAAGCTCTACCAGGCCCCCACACCGTCCAAGCGGAAGGGCCCCCCAGGCAATACCAACAGAGTCCACAGCCGAGGGCAGGGCAGACCCTGCTATGGGGCTCTGAGCAAGCCACCAAGCTGCTCTCGCTGTGGTCCACTTCCTCATCGAGGAAATGGGCCTGATGACAGTTATGCCTAGCTCACACGGGAGGCTGGATGGGAAAGGGTTTTACAAACTGTCAAGTGCTGTGCCTCCACGAGGGACAATTACAGGAACAAGGAAGACTGATGTGTGCAGCCCTTCTGTGAGCCAACCTTGTGGGAAAGTCTGGGGGCCGGGGAGTGCGGGCCCTGGGGACCCTGGGTCTATCCACCCATCACAACATGACCAAGCCACTGTGGGCCACCCTGGGCCCCAGGAGACAGATGGAGTCTTTTAGGAAAGATGCAGAGAAGGTTTCAGTGTCACGCAGAGATCCCAGGGGATGGCACAGGCTGTCTGGGAGGGAGGGAGCTCCCTGTCCCTGGAAGTATGCAAAGGCAGGGCAGGGAAGCCACCTGGGGAACTCTTTAGACAAGGATCCCACGTCAGATGGAGGCACTGGTTGGTCCCTCCCAGGAACCAGGAGGCTGCACATCCACCTCCAGGCCACTCCATAAGGAGGCTCAGGGTGGCTCTCTGGATTCACAGCTGCCACCTCCAGGGTCCTCGCACCCCGCCCCACCCCCAGACCCGTCTCGGCCCGCGCCATCAGGCCAGGCTGGGCATTCCCGCAGCCCGGGCACTTACCCACATTGATGGCCCAGCCTCGCTCCACGGCCAGCTTCCCTGCCTTCGGAGACAAGCAGAGGGTGAGGGCGCGGGCAGCTGATTCCCTCCCTCCCTCACCGATTTGCGGACTCATTCCACACGCACTGCTTCCAGCCAGCTGCGGGGCAGGGGCGGGCTGAGCTGCGAGGTAGGGCAGAGGAGAAACCCCGCTCCAAGCAAACTCAGCCAGTGCAGGAAGCAAGTATCAGACTGGCTGGCACATGAGATGGATGTACATAAGCCCCTTTGCGATTTTGCAAGGGTACTGGAAGAAATAAAATTGCTTATCATCAGTCGCAAGTAAGCTGACGATAACTTTAATGTGGCTTTCAAAGGGAAAATGGGCAATTTTTTCCTAATGGAAATATAGTAGACCGGACACTGAAATCCTGCAGGAAATCATAGTTTGGGGGTAGGCAGTAATATTCCACCAAGCTAAAAATATAAAAAGGTACAAATGTGCAAATCTAAAAGGAAGCTGTAGGGGATCGGCAGGTGCTGCCCCAGGGCTGGGTCAGATGACCACACACTGAAATGTGGAATGTTCCTCTGCCTCCAATCGACGAGGCAGTCTGTGGCTAAGTTCTCAGAAAACTACACACAAGACGTGCATATTCTTTGTTGTCAGCTAAGGTGGGGGAGGCGTTGAGATCATGGGGGTTAGTTTTCCATCTTAAGTCTGGGTGCGCTAGAGCCATAGTTTTAGGGTATACTCTTTGGGGGACAGAGATATACCTTACATACCAGCAAATACAGTAACAAATAGGAGGTCACAGGGAAAGGAACAATGAATTCTAACGTCCCAAGATGGGAAAAAGGGCTTTTGGAGAAAGGGTCATTTTTGCTGAGCCCTGAGGAACATTTAGGATTTCGCTCAACTCCTGAGTGTGGGGAGGGCGTTCCAGGGCAAGGAGGTGGGAAGGAGCCGGGGTGCAGGGGCCACCAGCCCAGCCGTGCCGCCCCCTCCCCACCTACCATTATGGTTCCTCCCGTTTGGGTCCGCAGGGGCCTCAGCACCTTCCTCTGCACGAGGAAATTGGGGAGAAAGACGACAGGGGGAATTTCCGTGATGGTGGCGACAACAAAGGACCACTGCGGAAAGAGACACGCTGTCGGCCTCCCACTGCCCGTCCAGAGGCAGCCAGCGGGAAATCAGATCCCCTTGCGACGCCTGAGGACGGTCTTAAGGTGCCCCTGGACGAAGGCCCTGGCCAAGCGTGCTTCCTTTGGTGAGAAATGAGAGCTGGACCCCCATCTGCCCGCGGGAGCAGTTTACACAGCGCACTTCCTACAGCCAAGCCGGCCCAGGCTCCTCGGCGTGCCGAAGCCCTCGGCTGCCCTCCCGCGCCTAGAACAGGAACTACAGAGGGCTCCAAGTCAGCTGTGCAGACTGAGGGCTTCGGGACGACTGTTCCGCCCCCGCCCACCACTGTACAGAAGGGGACACTGAGGCCCTGGTCTCCTTCCTTTCCCGCACTGCATGGTTTTTTCATCCATTGGGAATCGGAGCTCCCTGCAAAAGGGGCATCCTGCCCTCATCTCTCGTTGCTGAGGCAGGACGCCTAGGGCACGTGAAAAGTATTTATGCCAAGGCCAGGGCAGAGTGTGCCCTGCGACCTCCAAGACCCCAGGCAAACACCATGGCTCTGACTGCCCAGCTGCACCCAAATCCTGAGTCACCTCCGCCTGCCTGGGACTGATCTAAGCCTTCCTCCTGCTCCCCCGACCCCAGGCAGGTCCCTGGCGGGCCCTGGCTACACAGTGCCCAAGGGGAGTCACTGGCTTTGCAGGTGTGCAGTAGGTGCCTGCTAGGCGGCCCGAGGCTGGTGCTGGGGGTCCTGTCCCCATGCCAGGACACTCGCAGCCTAGTGGGGAGGCAGGCAGGTCAAGAGGCTCTTACGTGCAGTGTCTTCACGTGGCCTCCTGGGCATTTTCCCACACCCTCACCCCTGCCCCAGGCAGTCCCTTGCCCTTCACCCTCGGAGTCCTGTGGTTCCAACCCAGTCTCCCGCTCTCCCATCCATTACGTCTCCTGGGTCTCTCCACCCCCACCCTCTCCCGAACTCCTGCCTCACTTAAACCTCGGCCTGGCTGCCCCAGGGGTCCTGGGTGTGCTGGCACCCAGGCTGTCCTTCACTGCCGGTGAATGCCCATGTGGCCACCCCTCCCAGGCTGGCAAGGACAGCTGAAGGCTGGGGACACTTGCCTCACCCCTCCTCCAGTGGAGAGCTGGTGAGCAGGGTCCCACAGGACCCAGATCGCCCGTGGTCTGACAGAAGAGGGGCCCATCGGGCCTTCCACAAGGCCGGGCCCTCTGACGTGGAGGCACCATGGGCCTGGGAGGGGCGGGAGTGCAGGAGCTGGGACCAGGAAGGCCGGACAGCTGCCGGACACGCACCTGAGTGCGCACGTGTGTGCAGAGTGTGCCTGCACGTGGTCGGGCAGACCCAGAGCGGGGAAGGCCCCTGCCCAGGGCCATCGGCTCCTGTCTGCCCCACCAATCCCACAGCCCAGGACAGGCCTGGCATGCGGCAGGCACGGAACCACGGTTTTCTAGCAATGAACGGACAAGTGGGCCACTGAAAGAACGTTCTGAGTCACTGTCTGCCTCCCTCCTGGGCAGGCCGGCAGGGGAGAGAGACTGAAAGATGACGAAGCCAAATCCCAGCCTCCCGAGTCAGCCTCCCGAGAGGCCCGACAGAGACACAAAGCCACAGGAAGGCATCTCTCTCCACGTGCCCCACGGCCCGGCTGTCACAGCGCTCCGCCAAGAACAGGTTCCGCGTCAAGTAAGTTTGGGAAACATGCTTACGTCCGTGGCCCACTCCCTGGAAGTTCACAACGTGCTCTGGCCTGGAAAAGCCCTGAGGAGTCCTGCAGTAAATAATCCTCTAACTCTGCTTCACCCAGTGTCCCCCAAACTTCCCGGCCACCAACTTCCGCCTGCCCGCTTTGCTTGTTACCTCACACAGCCAACCTTCCACAAAGCCGCGGCGGCGTGGGGCGTGCTTGGGAACCTCGAAGCCACAAACTGGATCTGGCCCAGTCCAGAGGCCGGGTGCAGCCACCTGGAGCACGCACGGGGCTCGGCCAGCGGGGCGGGCCCTGCAGAAGGCGCGTGTGTGTCTGCCACCCCCGCACTCCCGAGACACGAGTCCCTCGGGGGCAGCAGGCTTCGGGCAGCGAGGAGGAGGCTGGGACCTGGGCCTGCTCCCCGGCCCAGCGACGGCTTCTGCACACGGCAGCGATGTGGTTACTGACGCCAGGCTGCGCTGTTCAATCGTAGCTGCCAGCCACTTACCTACGATTTTAAATTAGTCAAAATTCTGAAAAATTAGAATTTCATTCCTCAGTCGCACTTGCCACATTTCAAAAGCCACGTGCAGCTAGTGCTACTGGACCGGACAGGGCAGAGTGGAACGCTTCCATCCTGTGGAAGATCCTGTTGGATGGCACTGCTCCTCCTGGTGGCCACGGTGAAAAATACACGGAGGGGCGGACTGGGGGCTGGGACACTGCTTGAGCGGAGAAGAGAGGAGGGGGCCCGCCCGCGCAGGCTGCGTGGCCAGAGGGATGACAGCAGCGCCCGGGCAGGCGGCAGGCATCACTGGGCGACATCTGGAGGTGGCTGACAAACAGCAGGGGTGAGCAACAGAATGCCGACGCCAAAGCGCACCAAGGCGCTTCCCCGCAGCCAGGCAGGGAGCTGTGGAGAGAGGCCTGGGGGGGCCGTGGACAGACACTATCTGGGGCTCGCGGCAGGCTGCAGCGGGACGCCCAGCCGGCTCAGAAGTCCTCCTCAGCATCAAAACGGTCCAACTCAGGGCCTGCCACAGGCTGCGTGAATTTGGGCACAGCTCTTTACTTTCAAGTGCCTCCGTCTGCCTCGTCTACAGAACAGGGCTTGGATGAGGACACGGACATGGAAACCGGTCACAAAGGCCTGTTCTGTCACCCAGTCTAAAATGCCCCCGCCTGGGCCCCCATGAGGCCCAGCCCCGCCTCATCTTTCCACAAAGCTCTTGTCCCTACCTGGGGCTACAGTATGTCCCGGTCAGTATCTGTCTCTCTCAAAAGGATGCCAGCTCCACGGGGCAGGCCCGCGGCTCCGTCCAGACAGTGCCGACAATGCCGGGTACACAGTAGGTGCCTGCATGCATGCTGTTGGTCCCCTTTTCTGGCAAGCGCACCCACTGCCCTTCCTGCGCCCCGCTCCTGATGGAAGCCCCCCACCTGCACTGTCCCAGGAGAGCCATGACTGACAGGGGCTATGACAGCCTGGCTGCCTGCCGCTGAGCCGGGCAACCTGTGGGGACACACACCTGAGTCCCCCATGGGACCAGGCTGAGGCTGGGCTTCCGGCCCACACCTGTGTTCAGTTCCGTCCCCTATCCTCCGCCATCCACCCGCCTCTGCCAGGCCCGCCTGAAATCGCCTGCGCCTGGACCCCAATCAGGTTCTGGACGGGCAGCTCTGCACCCCTGCAGAATGCACTAGAAATGCAGGTGCCCAGTCCCCACCCCAGACATCCTGAATCAAACCCCCAGGACTGGGCCCTGGAGTCTGTTGCTACAAGGCCTCCAGTGATTGTGACGCTCGCTCAAGCCGGAGAAACAACGTGCCAGGGACCGTGACCTAATGCTCAATGAATGCATCATGCACCCAGCCTGATGCCACCACCCATCGAAGGGCATAACCTGCGAACTTCCCCATCCCAGGGCTCGGCCAGGTGTCAGGGCCAGGCGAGGCTATCAGAAGGTGGAAACGACTCCAGTGTCCACAAGCTCAAATGGACAAACGCATGTGGTGTCTCCACACAATGGACCATTCAGCCTCGGACAGGAACAAAGTGCTGAGACACGCTCAGCACAGACGAGCCCCGAAAACACTGTGCTGACGCAGCCAGGCACAAAGGCCACACGCTGTGTGAGGCCATTCATAGAAGCATCCAGAACAGGCACTCCACAGAGACAGAACGCGACTGTGGGCTGCCAAGGGCAGCGACTGTGTCCGGGGAACAAGGCTTCCTTTGGGGGTGATGAAAACGTTTGAAACTAGACAGAGGTGACGGCACACCGCATTGCGCGTGGGCCACACACCACTGAACTCACGCTTCAAAATGGTTAATGGCTCATTTTGTTGCGTGAATTTCACCACAATAAAAAACATTGTTTTTAAAGGAGAGAGGGCCCCCCTAAGGGAAGAAGAGACAAGTAAGGGAAAGTTGGAGACCCTGAGAATCTCATTCCCGCAGAGATTCTCCCAGGCACTTCTGCCCTCCAGGCGCTGCATGCGGGGGTCTCCCTCTCCCCCGCACCGTTACTGGAGCTACGTCTGCCTCAGGGTCCTTGCACTTCCCGCGGTGCACAGCTCCGCCCCTCCGCTCCAGCTCTCCCCGTCCCCTTTCCTGCTGCCCCCTCCTCTCTTCACCACACCGAGCACCTTCTAACACCCTATATCGTGACTTAATCACTGCGTTTCTTGCCTGGCTCCCCCACCTATATGGCCAGCTCCACAAGGAAAGGGATTAATTCCATCCTGTCCCCACAGCACCTAGAACATGGTACTCACTAAGCACTTACTGAACAGATGTCTCCCAAGCACTGCCCAGCACAGGCCGCACAAGGACAGGAAGCTGCACAGCGCTAACCATGCCCCACGGCAAACTGGAGAAGGCAGAAGGCAAGAGCCTGGGGCTGGCCCATCCCAGACTCTGGGCCTTGCACACAATAGGCACTCAATAAACATAGGTTTCCCTGAACTGACAGCATCTTGCGAACATCAGGCTCCTGCTTCCCCTTCAGGCCACCGCAGCGCAGGGCCCAGCATGAGCCCGGAACAGGGGTGAGGGCACAGTGGGATGGGGTGGGAGCGGAGGGGGTGTCACGCCACACACACACAACGCCCAGGGAAAAGCGGCCCTGGGAAAGCCGCAGGAACTTTCAAGGCCCTGCTCTGGGTGCCCCCAGCAGAGGAAAGAGAAAAGAAACACTGCAGACGTCTGGGGGTGGGGGCAGAGGCTCCTGAGCTGCAGATGCCAGACGATGTCTGAACCGGGCACAGGTCTCACCTGAGCAGCAAGGGCATGTCGCACCATGGCACTCTCCCACTCAAATCCTTCTCGTGACTGACCACAGTGCCTGGAATGAAATCCACACTCCTCCCTCCCACGGCCGCGAGCCCTCCGCGGCCTGTGCTGCTGGCCTCCCTCGCTGCACCACGGACCAGGGCAATGTTTTGTTCCCTTCTGTCTGGCTCCAAAGCATCCTTCTCCCCTTCGGGAGACCAAGTTCCCTCCCGCCCCAGGCCTGCAACTCTGGAGCATTCTTCCTTCAAAGCTCCACATGAGTGTCATCTACTCCTTTATTTAGTCTCAGTTCAAACTTCACCTCCTCCGTGAGGCCCTCCCTGACCACCAGGTTACCCTCTATTCTTCATTTTCACAGCCCTTGGTGATCTCCAAAATGCTCTTGGGACGGCTACTTTATTTTCTATCTTCCACACCTAGAACACAAATCCATGGGAGCTGGGACCCTTGCTGTCTTATTCTTCTCCCCGTATCCGGCACACAGTTGGCACTCAATACAGATGTGCTGACTGACTGAATACTTCCTCACCTTACAAGGTGCTGTGGAAATCATCCTCTTTCTCCTTTTGGTCTGGCTGCCAGGAAGCTCCAAGCCAAATATGTAGCTCAATCACCATCGTGGTTAACCTTTTCAGCTGACATATCTGAATTCTCCTCCTGCGTTTGACCTCAGTTTTCCACTTAAGACCTGAACTGGTAACACTGTTTTAAATTATCACTTGTCACACAGCACACTGCTCCCAGGCTTTTGGGGGATCAAGGCCAGACGCACAGCCTGCCCTGCACGATTCCCCTGAAGTCCCCTTAAACGGGCAGGGTTCTGGAGCCCACTCCCTCTCCCCAGCCTTCTCCTGGCCCACCCACCTCAGCCCGGCCCCACTCTGTCCTGGTTTCTCCCTGCTCCAGCGGAGTGTCCCGTCCCTGTCCTCCCGCCCCGTCTTGACTCCGGCAGGCATGTCCTCCCAGCCCAGCCCCGGGCCGTGGACTGTGCCCAGGAAACCAGAGCAGCCAAGCGCTCGGCTCCCTGCCAAGGCCTCACACACCTCTCTCTCCAGGAGCCAGGTTTCAGCCTCTGCCTGGTAATCTTTCATGAGCTCACACTGTCAGAGCACCATCGAGAACTCCCACAGCTCAGGCCGGGGGAGCAGGGAAGGCAGCAGCCACAACCCGAAGACTGGACTAGCGAGCTGCCCAACCGACTGCACAGCTGCCCTTGCGCAGGCACGGCATCTTTCTGGGCCTAGGCTTTGCCACCCTGGAGCAGAGGGGCCTAGCGACCTCTCGTATCCACTGTGGCTCTGAGTCTAGGGTGAGTCTAGCCAGGAAGCCTGGGGGCCAGGGCTCCCACATCCTTGGAGCAGAGAATCTGTGGCATCCCTGACCCCAGCACCACCAGGGCAGGCTGCAACCCCTGCCCTAGCCTCTGCCCTCCCCTCTGCCACACAGGGGACTGGCTGAATGCCTCGGCCCTCAGAATCCCAGCCAGCACGGGAGCGGGAGCTCTGTGGCCTCCTCCAGAAGGAGGTCACAAACCGGCAGCCAGTGTACTCAGTTTGGTCTGCAAGTAGGATTTAAAAATCTTAAAGTGAGTTGCTACGTTAAGAAATCAGGAAATGTCACTTAATAACCTGGATTTCTGGCTTCTCCTTGAAGGCAGGTGCCCTGGCCCCGCTGGGCCACGGTGGAGCTGAGCAGCAGCTGCCACCTGGCTCAGGGCGGGGGTTCTCCAGGTTGCCCCACACACCACCACTGAGCTGCCTATTTGTTTATGTTCCCTGCTGGGCCCTGGGTTTCAAACCAATTTTTAGTCCGACAATTTTCAACAGGTCTTTAGCAGAAGTCCTTGGAACAGAATCTTAAACTTCAGCCCAATAGAAAAGTAGGCCAAAGTAGAAGAGCTTTGGTTAGACGGGAACAGGGGGCTAGGGTACCACCTCCCACCTCCCCCCATCCCAGCAGGGGTCTCTGAGGCTGAGACAGAGCACAGAGTGATGGCTGCTAACGCAGAAGCCCAGATCTCCCATGTAGATTCAGTCTCCACCAGCGGACATACCTACTTGCATACCCACCTAGAGAAGGAAGCTCACTACCCCCAAAGTGGCCTGGCCTACCCTGGGGTCTGACTTTTTATGACCTCTCTCTCCTTCTCTTAGAGACCACAGACTTACATGATCCCCCTGCACCAGGGACAGGAATAGGTGCCCCCTAGGCTCTGCTTCCCCGGGCTGAGCTGCCCCCCTCCTCTGGCCACTCCTCCTGGCCATAGCCCCCAGCCCACTGTCCTGTACCTTCAGCTCGTTGAGATAGCGCCTCGTGTGCACCACCAGCAGGTCCTCGTCCGAGGCCTCCCTTGCCTCCACCAGCATGGAGTCAGACAGAAGCTTCTCTTCTGAAACCACAAAGTGAACACCCTGCTTCGCTGCTGACCTCAAGGCCAGGCCCAGCCCCTGCCCTTCCCGCAGGCTACAGACTTAGCCTCTGGCGGCCTGTGCCCAGGAAGAGGTGGGCACTGCGGCTTGTGGGCATTCTGAGAAGGGGCTGCTTCCCTGGCCAATGTGGGTAATGGCTGGCCCTCTGGCCCGGGGCACTGAACATTATACACAGGGGCCCCCACACTTCCCGAACCGCTGAGAGCCACAAGGTAAGCCCAGGTGTGACTGGACAACTTTCATAGGCAAGTGGCACAAGGGTCAACAATGTTAACTCCCAAGGGGAGAAAACTTCTTAGGAATTCTCCCTCCACCTTCCGATGACATCGCGGGAGGCTCAGTGTGGTGTGGCCTTTCCTTAACAGCCGCCTAAGCCTCGATCATCTTTCTTGTGAGCCAGCGATCAGCCTCGCAGCCTGCGGGCAACAGTAACCAGCCTGAATTGAACTGCAATGTTTTCAGTGCATTTATTTTTTACCATGATCTTCTATTTATGGCAAGTCAAACTGCCTTTTCCCACTTCGACGACATAATATTCCCTTTTAAAACAAGTTTAAGTGGTTCCCCCCCAACCAAGGCTAAGTCATTAAAAATATGAAGTAAATAATGGAATAGGTGGCATGAGGAGATGGCAAGGTCCCAAGAGTGGTTTGCAATTGACTAGTATTTGGGACACACATTATTTCCTCACTTCTGACATACACCAGACAAGATTCGCTCTGTTCTGCAAAAGAAGACAGTGAGCTGACAGCAGGAAGTAGCCTAGGACACTGAGAACCAGACCATGATGCTCTGAGCTCTAGGGAAATCAGAATCTACGGGACTTGTTTCAATGAGTCACCCTTAGAAACCAACCCTGGTAGAAACCAATAAGTCCCATACATTTTCCACATATAGCTCCAGGAAGTACTCCCTTCCCAGAACATTCCATGGTCTTCACTGCCTTCAGGAAAAGGGCCAGCTCCTTTCCTGACACAGCATCTGAGGCCCTTTGCCATGTGGCCCCTGCCTCCCTTCCATCCTCATCTTCAGAGGAGAGAGGAGGGAACTCAGGCCAACTGGTGGCTCTGAGATAAGGGAGATAAGGAACCTTCTGTCAAGCTACTGGATGATGCAGGAACCCAAGCAGGAGCAATAGATAGAATAATTCCAGCTGGGTCTGCTGCAAATAGAGCATAAAGGCCATATTTAGGAAGGCCAGAGAACCACTGCAAGGTGACATGCAGGTGGGCTCCACTCACCTTGCCACAGTTCTCACCATCACTGAACACCACTGGGGCTCTTAATATTTTCTTCGAATGCTCATTCTGGTCACTACCACAAATGGAAAATCAGTATCACTTGCCATAAATAGAAGTTAACCAAAAAAAAAATCACAACAAAACAAAACAAAACAAATACAGTAGAAACAAGCAGTGTTATTAGTCTCTAATTCCAGCCTATTTTCCGTAAGACACAGAGCTTGGGGCTTGCTCTAGATTTGTTGAAAAGGAACATGGGGTGGCAAGTGGTGGCTCACACCCTGTAATCCCAGCACTCTGGGAGGCTGAGGCAGGAGGATCACTTGAGCCCAGGAGTTGAGGTTGCAGTGAGCGATGATGATGTCACTGCACCCTACCTGGGGCGATGAAGTGAGAATCTGTCTTAAAAAAAAAAAGAAAGAAAGAAAGAAAGAAAGAAAAAAAAGAAAAGGGACACGGGGAGATGGGCTTAGGTGTTAAACATGGGCTAGCTGCACAGTGAAACGTTCTCCATGATGTGATCACAAGGGTCATATGATTTAAAAATATTCAATGTTTCATCCTATGCCAGGTACATTTCCTAATTCTGTTTTAAAAGACCCTGATATGGGGAACAAGAATATTCACGCACGAGCCTACTGCGATGCCTGAATTTACCACCCACATCAGGCCCCTGGATTACAAACCACAGCAAAAAACAAAACAATGTGCTCTCCAGAGCATCACCCTGCTCAGCGGATGAGCTGTGAAATGCGGAGCCTGGAGCTTTGAGTTCTGGACCCCACTCTGCCTCTTAAGAGCTGTATGACCATGGGCATGTTTCCTAACCTTTCTGGGCCCCAATTCTCCCCATCTGCAAGCAAGGGGGTTGGAGTAAAGGTTCTCTACCTCCTGGACTCTCTGAACACCAAGGAATAGACTTGGACTCCCCTCAACTTCAGCTCCCCTTCCACCGGGCCTCCGGGGGCAGAGGCAGGACTTAGGTCCACCGCAGTGGGGAACCAGTCAGAGTCTGAGACAGGAACATAGGCTTAGGGTCTATATTGGAAAGATGCTTTAGACAGCACGGGTGGAAGGCGGTCTGATGACCAAAACTAGAGCCAGCAGAGTCTGAAGCTTATGCTGGAGACAAGGATGGGGAGAACAGGTGGGTTAGAGGAAGGAGATGCAAGGTCTGAGGTGAGCCTTCCATACCTTTTAGGAAATTGATCACTTTGCCCCATTTCCCCGCATCAAAAGGGTGCAGCTTCTCCAGGCCCATGAAGGTGATGTTGTAGCGCGGAGAGTACACGATTGGCCAGCGTGTCTCTGGCACATGCTGGTACAGCTGTGTTGTGTGCAGCCTACCGTGTGCAAAAGAACAGACACACAGATGAGGGCAGCCTCCAGGTGGCAAGCGGCCTCCTCCTCCCGAGCCCACATGGATTGACCAGGCAGCCCTGACCCAGCAGCGCCAGCCCTCTCAGCCACAGAAAAGGGCCACGTGACAACGGCAGCGACAAAAACAGCTCCTCACTGAGTACTTTCCCCAACCCACTTCCAACCCCATCCTCACAGCAGCCTTGGGAGGTAAGCTCAGAGAGGAGACCAGGTGTGCCCAAGGTCATCTGGCAGGTCTGCGGAGAAGCAGGTGTGCACCCAGCTGTGTCTGGCTGCAAGGCCTCAGCCCCTCACCTCTGCACTATAGTAATTACCCCAACAGCTGTGCGGTCCTAGGCCTCAGCTGCAAAATCCGTGGCTGTTGCCAGGACTGAAATGATGCAGCTAAGGAGCTGGGCACAGAAAGCGCTCAGAAACCCAAGTGGGGACTCGCAGGGGCTGTGGTCCAACCCCGGACCAGGGATGGGGGTCACTTCGGGCCCGCAGCGCGGCCGCTCGCCCCCCAGCACACCCTCACGGCCACCACGCAGGGACGAAAAGCTCACTCCAGTTACAGCTACTGTGGGGGCCCGCACAGCTGGCGGGCAGGAGTAGGGCAGACGTCAGATCCGCGCACGTCGCCAGCCACTCCGGGTCGGGACCTCGCGCCGCGGAGAAAGGGCGCGGGGCAGGCCCAGCGCTCGACGCAGGCCTAGGAGTAGCCGGCCCGAGCGCTCCTTTGCCCGCCGTACTTGGGTCCGCACCTGGTGGGCCCACCCTGCCGCCCACGCACTCACCCGCCCGCCCGGGGGACCCCTGGGAACCCCCGGGGCTCGGCTTGGCGTCCCACCCGCGCCCCCACCTCGCCGCACTCACATCCCGGGGCTGGGCCCTCCCTGCGCCGGCCGCCGCTCCGCGACCGGGCGGGGCGAGCGCGGGTGGGACGGGGCCCGCCCAGGACACGCCCCCGGCCTCGTCGGCTCCGCCCCGCCTGCGCCCGCGCCTGCGTCACAGAGAGTGGTGTCCCGCGCGCAGTTCGCTCCCAGGAAGGAGGCCACGCCCCCAACGCCCATCAAACGCGAAGTCCCACCCGCCGCAGACAAATACCCAGTGGAACCCTTCTGGCTCAGAAAGCCACGCCCCTCCCATCGAGGGAGCGGCGCGCCGTGGAGGGGGTGGAACGTGCAGAGTCGCCCCGCCCAGGGGCGCGGCCACTTTATGCCCCGTCCCTCCCTCCCTGCCTTTTCCCCAAACTCGGTAGAAACAGCCTGAGAGTTCGAAACACCTGGTTTCGGTTTCGCCATGGACTGTGCCGCTGCTTTGCTGTGTGACCTTGGCCAGGAGTCTGCGTTCTTTGGGCCTGTGTTTCCACTAGTAAAACGTGGGGGCGGGGAGAGTTGCTCTGGCCTAGTAGGAACCATGACCTCTCTCCTCTCTCACTCCGGCCACATCCACTCTCTGAACATTCCCTTCCCCCCTCCCCCCCTCCCCCGCCACATCTTTGGTGGCTCTGACATGACACAAGCACTCCCTGCACAAGTCACATAGGCTCTCTGAGCCTCAGTTTCCTCATGTGTAGAACAGGCCTGGTGATCCAATCTTCAGGACGTGGATACAGTGCGGTATCTGTGCACAGTCCTCTGTCCCCACCCCCGCCCCTTCCACCAGGGAAAGCCGAGCAGAGTCCGAGCAACAGCCGGGGGTGTCTGTGAGGATGAAATCTGGGAGGAGTCCCCAACAATAGAGCCCCAGAGGACAGAGACAATGGCCCTCTCTGTGGGCCCAGCTGTCCCCTCCAACCAAACAAAAGCAGTTGACCAGAGGACTGCCAGGGGCAGGGCAGTTGGGAGCCCCTGTGGCTCCGAGGGGGCGTCAGTGAGTCGCTGTGAAGGGGAAGGGCACGGACGTTTGAGGAGCGCCCGCCGCATGCCGGCCACTTGGTTGCATGATGGCATTTGATTCTCACAGCCTAATTCCATGAGGGGTGCCATCATCACCCCAACTTTGTCATGAGGTTGCTGAGGTTCGGGCCTGGATAAAACCCAAACTCAGCATCTGCCATGCAGTGGCCTTGGCCACGTGATTCAGCTCTCTGTTCCCTCACTTCTGCATCTGAAAATGAGGTGATGACTGCCTGCCTGCCTCATGGGGGGAAGTCGAGAGAATCAAGAGATAGTAATGTTAATTGCTATTTAGAGAGCACCTGTCATCTTCTGGGGGCAATTCTAAAAGCTCTATGCTCATTGAATTCTTATAAAAACCCTAGGAAGCAAACTATGGTTATCCCCATTTTATAGATGAAGAAACTGAGGCACAGAATGGTGAGATAATTTGCCCAAAGGTCAGGGATGTGGACAGATACAAACTAAAGCCACAGAGAGAAAAAAGTAATATTTAATAATGATGTAAGTGACAAACTGCATGCAGTGGCCCTGTGTCATGCATGAGACAGAACTTGCTCTGTGGTTTGGGAAGCCGCATGGATGAGCCTCTGGTTGGGAGAATGAGGGTTTGGGGCAGGCTGGACCTGGGGCCAAAGAGAGCGGGACTGGTCTGGGGAAGAGAGTTTTATAACTTGTGTCCTGGTGGCTAAGGAATTAGGTGGTCTGGGGAGCCCTGGCGCCTTGGGAACACCTTGGAACCACCATGCCAGCCTGGGCCGCCTAGCCACTACTGTATACGAATGTATACACATGTGGAAGAAATAAACTGTGTTATTCAAGCTGCTGTGTTTGGGGCCTCTCTGGTATAGCCTCCTAGCCTGTCTGCTCGCTACGACCCTGCACTGGGCACGCAGCTGTGCACACAGCAGACGGGGTCTGAGAGCCTTTGCTAAGCTCACAGTTTCGTGGGAGGGATTAACCTTAAACTAGGAAACAAGATCCTAACTACAAAATGTGGTAACTGCTGTGAAAGGCTCAAGGTGAGACTGTGAGAGAGAATGATGGGGCCTCTGATTCAGAGAGTGGTCGGGGAAGGTCCTTTGGAAGAGATGAATTTTTTTCCACTTTTTAGCCATATGTATACCTTGTTTTCAAATGCCATTGTGATAAAACAAGACATCGACTTATTGAGCATTGTGCAATTATTTTCCCCTTTCGGGCAATCTTCGAATGTATTTCAACTTGAAATGAAGAAGCAGCCCCCAAAATATAACACTTGTTTTGAAACATACAGACATAGAAAGGAGAATCTTAACTACAGACAAGCACCAATTATTAATAATTGGCAATTCTAGGTACCAGGAGGGGCCCAGCAGGAAGGAGAGAGCCCACTCAACAAGGTTTACTGGAAAGAGTTTAATGAAGGGGTGATATCTGAAGTATGGCAGGGTGGAGGGAACCAACAGGAGATGCTGTAGCACCTGGGCTGGCAACAGTGGGGAGCCCTCACCCCCTAAACCTGAATGGCAGAGGGAAGGAGTGGTTTCCTGGAACCAGTGAGAACCACAGCTATGGCCAGAGGAGGCTATAGGGAGACAGGGCCACTGCCAAAACTGGGGCTGGGTGCGGAAATACCCAACTTTCCTCTCCTCCCACCTTGGTGCCCTGCTGGCCCTTCCTACTGGCTGCACCCAACTGGAAGCCCAAGATCAAAGAAGCCCTGGCAATGGCATCCATGGCGATGGTCAGCTTCATGGGGCAGTGCGGGGCAGGGTAGAAAGCCCTGGCAAGGTTTTTCTGGCAAGGTCTGCAGGATAGGGAGTGAGCAGAGAGTAACCGGCAGTGTTCTGGGCAACCTCAGAGATTCTTCCTGCCCTCTCTGCACCCACTCTGTAACAGGAGTGAGTTGAGCTTGAAAAGTAACCCTGCCTTCTGTCCCCAGTACTGCCTGCAAAGGTCTCGTTGACCTGCGGCACTCACAGAGCCTGTCACCATGGAAACCTGATATTCAGTCTTGGCCATCTCTGCCTACCATCTATACCCCAAGCCAAGGAGCTGGGCCAACCTGGTGACCGGGTGATGCCCAAAGGGGTGAGAAATCACTGCATCTGTTAGAGCCCCTGGGGACAACTTTTAGAGGCCCCAGCCTCAGCCGGGCGAATTGGGCAGGTTTATTGCAACACCCCAGGAGGGTGAAATCATCACTCTCTGCTCTAGTCTCCTGGCAGCACGTGCTTTGCTCCACCTACCAGGCTGGCCCTGAGGGAGCTCATTAGCCCGCAGTGCTGCCAACAAACAGAGCACGCACCCAGACACTGCCTACCTACTCTCCTGGGGAAGTCAAGAGACCCCACAGTCTCAGGCCCGCACCCACAGTGCCATACTCAGACGCACACACAGATTCACAGACACGCGCCTGCAGTGCGTGCCACCATGCCCAGCCCCATGACCAGACACTCCTGCTGATCTGCCAGCCTCAGTTTCCCTGATCATCCAAGGGCAAAGGCAGGATGCCCCAAATACCGACCTCTCCATTGTTGAGTCCCTTCCCCGGCAAGGGAAGTCCCTGGCACACAGATATTAAAGAAAAGCGCAGATGTAAACTTGGATCTAGACATACATGTGCCAAGGACGGATTCAGGTTTCGTCGAGTGTGAGGTTTACACAATGAGGGAGGGAGGGCTATTCAGGAAAAAAAAAAGATTAAAATTCTGAATACAAAATTAGAGATCTCGGAAGGGGCCCAGGTAAGTGAGAAGCTCTGGAGCTTAACAAGAGCTTCAGTCGCATGCAGGAAACGGAAACATAAACCCACAAACACACACGAGGGCACGGACACAGGTGTCCGAGGCTCCCCAAGATGCGCGCACACGTGCACACGCACGCACACACGCTTGCGCTCTCCGCGCCTCGGTCGCTCTCAGGGGCCGTTCTCCGTCTCCGCACCAGACTTCGGAGAGGCCCCTGCTGCTTCCACCCCCTCAGAGCGTCCTCTGGGACCCGCCACCCTGCCTGCGCTTCGCTGCTTCAGAGGAGCCAGGCTGCTCGGCCTCGGGCCTCCTCGCCCAGCCCCCTGCCCCGGGACTGGCAGCAGCAGGAGATGGGAGCTGTTCCTGGAAAGAAGGTCGACCTCTGGCCCTCAGAGTCAGCAACGCGCCCGGCACTCACACCCCCACCCCATCCTACTGCCTTCTCCTGAGGACGGGAAACTGAGGCTCAGAGAGGGAGGGCATGAGCTTGAATTCAGGTCCTTTTGAGAAACAGCAGTACATTTGAACTTCTGCATCGCATGCACATGGAGAGCCGTCGCGCATTTTTCTGGAATGCAAGAGATTTTAAAAGATTCTCTTGTTTAATGTAGACAAGTGTGAGGAAGACGCAGATGACTTGTGACTGTCTCACAGATGACCCCGGTGGCATTTTTCAATAAAGTTAATGAATGCCCGCGTTCAGAACATTCAAAGGGCTCCAAAGGATTATAAGATGAATACTAAAACCTTTTCCACTGCAGTCGCTCTCCCCGAAAATGCTCATTCTTTGCATTCCTCCGGAATACACTGGTACGCGGCATTTTTTACCTGTGAAAGAAAAGCGCTCTGCCCGCTGTTTGGCACCTTGCCATTATTTCACCCAGAACGCGTCTCTGCAGATCTTTCCGCATCGACACGGCCTAATCCGCCTCCTTCCTTTCGACAGCGTGACAGCGTGACAGCGTGCTGTGCTCCCTGCACGACGGTGTCCTCCGTAGACGTACATTTCCTGTTTTTCCAGTTTCTTTGCTCTGACAGTTCTCCAGCAGATCCCCATCGTACGACCACGCAGTGAGTATTTCCGCAGGGCCAGCCGGAAGCGGAAGCGCGGGGTCAAAGGGTGTGTGCATTGTTCCTTCCGACCCAGAGACGCCAAAATGCTCTTCAAAAAGATGGTGTTAATTGACACTTTTAGCATCAATGTGCAGAGTCTGTGCCCCTGCACTTTTAATCAATTCTGCCAGTTTGAGCAGTGAAAAGTCATAGCTCGGTGTTTTTAACAGCTTTATTGAGATATAATTCACAAGTTATATAATTTGCCCATTGAAAGCGTATAACGCAGTGGTTTTTAGTAGAGACTTGTGCAACCATCGCCACCGTCAATTTTGGAGCATTTTCATCAAAAAGAAACCCTGTACCCTTTAGCAGTCAGTCCCCATTTCTTCCCTCTTCCCAGTCCCTGGAAATCATTAATCCACTTTTCGCAGCTATAGATGTGCCTATTCTGGACATTTCGTACAAACGCAATCATAGACACGTGGTCTTTTGCAAAAGCAATGGGGCGCAGGAGCTCCTGTGGGTGGAGACCCCAGTGTCTGGAGCCCCCTGGGCCGCGCGCTGCGGTGGGGTTGCGCACAGAATGCTCACAGAACGGAAATTCACGGGTAGCTCTCCAGTTCCTGGTTCAATGCTCGCCCTGAGCTGGCCTCTTGTGGGGCAGGCCTGGGCTGACTTTTTGTCCTGTGTCATCTTCTGGAGCCCCAGCTGGGTCCCAGCAGGGTGACTGGGCACTACATGATCTTGCAGGGATGGCATGATTTTAAGGGGTTTTTTTTCCGTTAACTTTTTATTATGAAAAATTCCAAACATGTACAAATGTAAAGAAAATAGTATAAATGAACCCTATGTACCCATGACCTGGCCTCAATAAAGATCAACTCATGGCAAACTTGTTTTAACCATATCTTCATCCACTTCCACCCCCAGCCCCTATTCTAAAGCAAATCTCAGATGACATATCCTTAAATTCATCTTTAATCACCACTCTTTTCACACTGGAGCACATTTGTAAAAACATGGCATGTGACCCTTTGAGATGACGAGCATCCCGGATCCTGTGGTTTATGACCTCTGGGCACATACTGCCCAAATTGAAGTCTCATTCCCGAGTCAGACCTTTCTAGTCCAGCAGGTTGAGTCAAATATGTATATGTATATGCACGTATAGTGATACACACATATTTCTTGATGTTAGGGAAGTGTCTATTCTGATTCTATTAAGGACTTTTTTTTTTTGAGACAGTGTCTCACTCTGTCCCCTAGGCTAAAGTGCAGTGGCATCATCATAGCTCACTACAACCTCAAACTCCTGGGCTTAAGCGATCTGCCTTCCTCAGCCTCCCAGGTAGATGTGACTATACCACCAAACCCGGCAGGACTTGTTTTTCAATCAAGGAAAGGGTGTTGGATTTTGTCAAATGACTTTTTTGTATCTATTGAGATAATAGTTTTCCTCCTTCAATTATTTAATATGACATGTGACGGTAGTAGATGCCATATAATGAGCTCGTTGCATTCCTGGGCAAAATCCATGTGGTTGTTTAAAGATCTGCTGAATTCTATTTGCTAATATTTGATTAAGGATTTTGGCAGCATATATGAGATTGGTCTCTGCTTTTAATTTTTATTCTATCTTCATAGAATGTTAGCATCAGTGTTATATTGGATTTATAAAAATAAATTAAATCATCTTCTTCTTAATGTTCCAGAATAGCTTCAATAATAACTGCATTTTCTGCTCTTCAATGTTTGAAAGAATTCTCCCATAAAACCATTTGGGCCTAGAACTTTTAAGGGAAGATTTTAATACTTTCTCAGTTTCTGGGAAATGGTGGCTATAAATGGAAAAATGTAAATAAGGTCTTCACACATGCTGTTTCCACTAGCTGCAGCTCTCCTTGCAACACTGCAGGTAGCTGGCTCCTTCTCATCCTTTGGGCCTTGGTGTAAACATCACCTTCTGTCTTAGTGTGAGCTCCCCCAGCTGAGAGACATGATCAGACGACTTTCTTTTTCTCATTTTTCTCCGAGATACCTCTGGTCCTATGAGGCAGACCTGACAGTGATCTACACAACATCCCTTTCCCCTGTCCCTTGCTGACAGCACCCCAATTTTGTTCAGGGCAGCACTCTGCCTTGCCTAGGTGACACCCTCATTTTCCTAGCCCTGACTGCACACACTTCTGGCCAAGGAGGACTAAGCAGAAGTCTGCCAGATACTAAGGAAGGCAGCTTCGAAGGCAAAAGGAGCTGACCCAAAGCCAGCAGCTGCTCACCTGCAGGTGCATGAAGAAAATAAACCCCTGCATTTAAACCATCAAGAAATCAGCTTTTTGTTACTTCCACCTGAACAGTATTTCTAACTGATACAACCTACACCGGAATCTATATGAAATAATCCATCCATGTACTTAAACTTACAAGTTCCGTAACAAATAGGAATGAATTTGGCAGCATGGGAGTGTAAGGGAAGCGTCCTAGAATTTAACAAGATTTGGCCATCAGACCAGGCATGGTGGCTCATGTCTATAATCCTAACATTTTGGAGGCCGAGGCAAGAGGATGGCATGTGCCCAGGAGTTTGAGGTTGCAGCGAGCTATGATGGTGCCACGGCACTCTAGCCCAGGGGACAGAGCGAGACCCTGTCTCAAAAAACAAACAAGATTCAGCAATTGGTGTCTCAGTTTTAATTGTGGTAAAAACCATAAATTTTGCCATACCAACCACTTATAAGTGTGTAGTTCAGTAAAGTTAAGTATTGTTGTGTGACAGATCTCTAGAACTTTTTTGTCTTGCGAAACTGAAACTCTGTACTCCTCAAACACTAACTCCCTATTCCCACCCGCCCCCTAGCCTACTACCTTCTGTCTTTACAAATTTAGCTACCCTGAGCATGTCGCGTAAGTGGACTCATGCAGTATTTGTCTTTTTGTGGCTGGCCTATTTCACTGAGCACAGTGTCCTCAAGGATCATCCGTGTCGTAGCAGGTGTCAGAATTCCCTTCCTTTTTTTTTTTCATTTCCAAAGTCCTTTATTGGGCCGGCAAGGCCGGGAGCTGCCCTTGGAGTGGGGGTCCCAGTCTGGAATCTTCAGGTCAGTGGCGTCCCTGCCTGTTGTGACCCGGGGCAGGCAGCCTCTGCTGACTCACTACTTGGTACGCCCCTTCACGTATTCCCAGCCCTCCGTGGAGCACTCACAGGCCTTGGAGGGGGCCCCTGGCAGAGCCGAAATCACTGTGATGATACCTGAATTCCAGGAGTCATGGACCGGAAAGTAAATCTTTGGAGGGGCTGGGAGCTTGGGGATTTGCAGGCCTGTCTGGTCGCACACGTACTGGCTGAACTGGTGCATGGCTGGGGGGACCACCTCCCCGGCCTTCCGCAGGGCTGCCTCGCTCTTGTCGCTGGGCCCCAGAAGCTCCTGACCGTGCACCAGGTAGATGGCGCCCCCAGCCACACTGCCCTCAATGAGGAACCTCGTCAGCGACCACACCCGGGCCACCACGGTCACTCGGCTGCTCTGCGCGCAAGGACACTACTCCTTCCTTTTTAAAGCTGGATAACACCGCATTGTGCGGATATACTACATTTTCTTTATTCATTCATTTGTCAGTGGACATTTGAGTTGTTTCTACCTCTTGGCTACTGTGAATAATGTTGCTAAGAACATGCGTGTGCAAATATCCATTCGAGTCCCTGCTTTCATTTATTTCGGACAAATACCCACAAGAGAGATTCCTGGATTGCACAGTAATTCTATGTTTAATATTTTTGAGGAACCGCCAGACTGTTTTCCACAGCGACTACACCATTTTACATTCTCACCAACAGTGCACAAGGGTTCTCATTTCTTCATATTCTCACCAACAGCTGTTATTTTCTGGGTTTTGTTTTTTTTGTTTTGTGGGGATTTTGTTTTGTTTTGTTTTGTTTTAGAGCAGCCATCCTAATGGATGCGAGTTTTGTGGTTTTGACTTGCATTTTCCTAATGATTAGGGATGTCGAGTATCTTTTCGTGTGCTTCCTGGATGTTTGCATATGTTCTTTGGAGAAATGTCTATTCAAGTCCTTTGCCCATTTTGAACTGGGTTATTTTTGTTAATTTGTAGGAGTTCTTTATATAATCTGGTTATTAGCCCCTTATCACATATATGATTTGCAAATATTTTCTCCTATTCTATAGGTTGCATTTTCACTCTGCTGATTGTTTCTTTTGACGCACAGATTTTTTAAGTTTGGTGTAGTCCCATTTGTCTATTTTTGTTTTTGTTATGTGTGCTGTTGTTTTCCTATCCAAGAAATTATTGCCAAATCCAATGTCATAAAGATTTTCACCTATGTTTTCTTCTAGGAGTTGTATAGTTTTAGCTCTTATATTTAGGCATTTCATCCGTTTTAGTGAGTTTTCATTATTAAGATATACTCTGCATGGCCAAGCAGCATGCAGGCTGCAGGGAAATCATTGAGAGCCTCAAACTTGGCCAAGGTTGGGCAAGACATACTTCTCTCTTCAGATTACTGGATCACAGAGCTGGTGACACTTTGGTGGGATATGGGCCCTTTACCAGCACCAGGGGACATGCCCATTGGTTCCCATCTTAGGACATTCACTCGATAATTGCCAAACCTTCACCATCCTTATCCTCATCCTCATCCTCAGTATCACCAATCTCCATCACACTGATACGCGTCACCTAGGCAGCAGCCGCTGTGCCCACCTTCCCGAAGGCTGTTGAGAAGGGACGCCAGGAGTGACACTTACTCTGCAGCTGAGAAAAATGAATCTTAGAGGTATTCTCACATAGAAAGTATGGTTCTAAATGCAGAACTCCTTCCACTACGCTGAAGTTCTCTCTCTTTGAATAATGTTAAAAATCAATGATGTAGGCCGGGCGCGGTGGCTCACGCTTGTAATCCTAGCACTCTGGGAGGCCAAGGGGAGAGGATCATTGGAGCTCAGGAGTTTGAGATCAGCCTAAGCAAGAGCAAGACTCTGTCTCTACTAAAACTTGAAAGAAATTAGCTGGACAACTAAAAATATATAGAAAAAATTAGCCGGGCATGGTGGTGCATGCCTGTAGTCCCAGCTCCTTGGGAGGCTGAGGCAGGAGGATCACTTGAGCCCAGGAGTTTGAGGTTGCTGTGAGCTAGGCTGACGCCACAGCACTCTAGCCTGGGCAACAGAGTGAGACTCTGTCTCAAAAAAAAAAAACTCAATGATGTACAGTGACCCATCCTGGGAGAATTGCACTGAAAGAAATAACGTAAAAGAAATTTTAAGTCATTGTATATAAAGGTGCTGCTATCCATTTTGTTTGTAGAAGCAGCAACACTGCAATGTATCCAAATACCAAACAATAGGGAAATACTTAAGCCAATGAGTGGAGTACTTTGCAGTTAAGAGAAGTAAGTTCCATGATGCCTCTGAGGAGTTACAGAAATGTGTATCTTAACCAAGCAAAACTAAGTGGAACTCTGATTTATAAATGACACCGACGCCATTACATAAAGACTATACACACCATGCTGATCAATGCCCGCAGGCACTCAGATCCATCTCTAGCCTTCCCTTGCCCCCGGCTTCTCCTTTGGCCAATGGTCAGCAGGGCTGGAATGCTGGGGGGTGGCAGAGGGGACAAGCCAGGGTATTTCTCCTCTCTGCTCCCTTCGACATCTCAAGCAGCTCTACGAGGAAAGCTCCTCCAATGGCTCTAGCTCCTGCCAGGACCCTCAGCTCCTGGGTCACACCTACTACCTTGTCTTTGTCCCTAGGGATGATAGTGGCTTCCTGCTGGGCTCCCTGTCTGGCTTCCCAGCTCCTCCACCACCAGAGTAATCTGCATAAAATTCCATGTGGGAATTTGTGTTTTCCTGGCTGGCTCCAGCTGTCACGTACACTGATGGATAGAAATAAGAAGTCAGGGGTTTTATTTTTCTGATCATAAAAACGATATGTGCTCATTATACAAAATTGGAAAATCTGGAAACACATACAGTATAAATAAAATAAAAATCAGCCATAATCCTACTATTTGAATTCGACTACAGTTACTGTTCCCCACTCTTCTGAATAAATGAGATTGTATCCTGTATCATTTTATAATTTGCTTTTTCAGGTAACAGCATAGCACAAGCATTTTCTCATATTATTCATAAATTCCTTATAAACGTTGTTTTAAATGGCTATGCATATCGTCAACTGGTTGTATCATAATTTACTTAACTATATTGTTGGATATTTAGATGTTTTATAATTTTTTGCTAGCATAAATAACACTGTAATTAAAATTTTATGTATAAAGTTTTGTTTTTAAAAATCTTCCCAAATTTCAGATTATTTCCTTAGTTAAATTGCACCAAGGGTGTGAACAATTTAAAGGCCTTTGGTACACATTACTAAATGACATTCTACAAATACTAGGCCTATTCCCATTGACCTTCTGCCTCGGATTACAATCTCTGTGCAGGGAGAGGTTCTCCCATGAATGCTATCCAATGCCAGCAGGGTCTAGGAAGAAGGGTGCAGTCACTGGAGTATAGGAAAAGCCATGTATCAGTTACCTAATGCTGCATAACAAAACGGTCTGAAACATAAAGGCTTAAAACAAAAACATTCACTGTTTCTTGTGAGTCCATAGGTCAGCTGGGTGGTTCTGTTAATCTGGGCAACACACAGCTGATCTTGGCTGTGGTCAGCTCCCAGGTCAGCCAGGATGCCTTGGCTGGGATGCCTGAGCCTGCTGAGTTAGTCAGCCATTAACTCTCTCTGTGCACCTCTCACATCGCCCCGACCAGCTAGCCCAGGTGTGCCCTCATGGCAGTGACAAGGTTCCAAGAGACAAAGCCCCAAGGATGAAGGGCTTTTTCAAGCTTCACTTTGTATCAAGTCTCCCTCTATTCCATTTGCTGAGGCAAGTCATGCGGCCAGACCTGCACCCCGTGTGGGAGGGAGTGTCCCACCGAAGGACGTGAGTACTGGGACCATCACTGCGATCATCTACCACAGGCTGCGTCCTCAGCAGATGGGAACGTGATCTCCATGGCAACCAGCGTAGACCACTCCTGAGGCCCAAATGGTGCCAAGGATACCGCAGTGGGGGCTGTTGATCTCTTCCCACACGTGACTTGGCACCACATTTAATCCCTCTGCAGTGTAGGTGCATCTTGGGGATGGGAAGAGGAGAGTCCTTGAATTGCCACCCTAGAAGAATGGGATCTAGGAAGAGAACTTAAGTTGGGGTAATGAAAAACACAGAAGGTACAATTTGTGGAATTCAAATCCACCGGGACTGAGAGAAGCCTTTGGTGGCATGCAGACAGGTGACAAAGACAACAGGATGCCGGGGAAACTTCCCCGTGTGGCAGGGGAGGAACCCTCCCGCCCCTGGAGTTGCCCACTGTGAGGCCAGCAGGGCCCTTAAATACCGAGCAGCATAAGCCCCTCATCTCCTAGCCTGGGAAACAGAAGCCCAGAAGTGCCTGATGGCTTGTTTGAGGTCTCACAGTGAGCTAATTCGGGGAGCAAGAACCTGGGTCCGTGGTTCTCTCTGCTCCACCAGGTGGCTGCCGGGGTTTGCTGCAAACCTTGAATTGCTTCTTAATTGGAGTCTCCTGCTTAATTAGCTGCTTCCTGAGCAGCCCGTGCTCCCTGTTTGGAAATCTTAATCAACACTGTCTTCTCTAAATTGTCATAACCTTGATCTTTGCATCCCTGCCACGCAGGGATTCGCTTCATGGTCTCGCCCAGTGGAACAGCCGGGGAGGGGATGTGGCACTCAGGCAGCCTCTGGAGAGAGAAGACAGCTGTTCTCGGCAGAATGCCTGCTCCAGGGACTTCCAAGGCCTTCACAACCACTGGAGAGGGCGAAGACGGCAGAGCAGGCAGGCTGGGGCCAATCCTGCTCTGCCACTAACCCTGTGTGATCCCTCTGGGATCTTGGGTAAATCTCTGACCCTCCCTCTGCCTCAGTAAACATTAAAAGTCTCCCCCAAATTAGGGTTACCAGGTTTAGCCAATAAAAATGCAAATGCAAAAAAAATCTTGCATTACATGTGAAAATTTTTGTTGTTTATCTGAAATGAAAATTTAACTAAGCATCCTATAGTTTATCTGACAGCTCCACCTCAAATGGAAAATTCCGTCCCGTTCCACGTTATGGAAGAGGCGGCCTGATACAACACTCAGTGCAGAGGCTGGGGTTTAGGCAGGCCTGAGTGTGAATCCCAGATCCGCCACCTGCTCCAGTATGATCTGGCGCAAGGCGGTCCACCTCTCGGAACCTCGGTTTCCTCAACTAGAAAATGGACATGTTAATCCCCAATGGGTTATCTTTCAGGACTAATGAGTTCTCTCTCAAGACTGATGAAAGGATGTATTTGGGTTGGTGCAAAAGTAATTGAGATTTTGGACCGTGAATTTTAAATCATCATAACTAGACTCAAACACAGCTTTAGTAATCAAAATAGGGACCATTACAATCAACACATTTATGCCAACGAGAAATAAGTTTGTTTATTCCTGTAGCACAAAAATCCGTGCTTCGAGATTCCATGAACTCTCGGAAAGCATTTTCTGCATCCTGCTGGTTGTGGAAGTGTTTTCCCTGCACAAAGTTGTCCAGATGCTTGAAGAAGTGGTAGGTGGTTGGCGAGAGGTCAGGTGAATATGGTGGATGAGGCAAAACTTTGTAGCCCAGTTCCTTCAACTTTTGAAGCGTTGGTTGTGCGACCCGCGGTTGGGCGTTGTCGTGGAGAATTGCGCCCTTTCTGTTGACCGATGCCGGCTGCAGGCATTGCGGCTTTGGGTG
Source organism: Avahi laniger (assembly GCA_963575035.1). NCBI lineage: Eukaryota > Metazoa > Chordata > Mammalia > Primates > Indriidae > Avahi > Avahi laniger. Next base: position 2,183 of record CAUYSK010095604.1, on the reverse strand, counting down.
CAGCTCATGGATTTGCTGAGCAGACTTCTCAGATGGAATGGTTTCACCGGGATTCAGAAAGCTGTAGTGGATCAGACCAGCCCCAGACCACCAAACAGGGACCATGACCTTCTTTGGTGCAAGTTTGGCTTTGGGAAGTACCTTGGAGCTTCTGCTCAGTCCGGCCACTGAGCCGGTCGTTGCCAGTTGCCTGGTTGTCATATAAAATCCAATTTTTTTTGCATATCACAATCTGGTCGAGAAATGGCTCCTTGTTGTCGCGTATAAGAAGAGAAGACGCTTCAAAAAGATAACGTTTTTGATTTTCGGTCAGCTCATGAGGCACCCACTTACCAAGGTTTCTCACCTTTCCAACCTGCTTCAAATGCCAAATGGCTGTGGAATGGTCAATGTTGAGTTCTTCAGCAACTTCTCGTGTAGTTGTAAGAGGATCAGCTTCCATGATTGCTCTCAGTTGGTCGTTGTCAACTTCCAATGGCCACTGAACTCCTCGTCTTCAACGCTCTCGTCTCTTTCGCAAAACTTCTTGAACCACCGCTGCACTGTACGTTCATCAGCAGTTCCTGGGCCACATGCGTTGTTGATGTCGTAAGTTGTCTCCGCTGCTTTACGACCCATTTTGAACTTGGATAAGAAAATCGCTGGAATTTGTTTTTTGTCTAACATCATTTATATAGCCTAAATATAAAATAAATAGCAAGTAATGTCATTAGCAAAAAAACATAAAGTGAGAAATGCACATTAAAATGATATATAACATAACCACATTTATGTAAGAATGTATTCCAATATCAAACGGTAAATTTCAACAATGCTTAAACCACAATTACTTCTGCACCACACTGATAATTACAACCTTTTATAGTCCAGGCACAGTGGCTCACACCTGTAATCCTAGCACTCTGGGTGGCTGAGAAAGGAGGATCACTTGAAATCAGGAGTTCAAGACCAGCCTGAGCAATATCAAGATGCTGTCTCTACTAAAAATAAAAAAATTAGCTGGGCATGGTGGGAAGAGCCCATAGTTACAGCTACTCGGGAGGCTGAGGCAGGAGGATCGCTTGAATGCAGGAGTTTGAGGTCGCAGTGAGCCATGATGATGACATTACACTCCAGCCCAGGCAACAGAGTGAGACCCTGTTTCAGAAAAACATGAAAATCCCTTTATAGACTGAAAAGTGTGCTACAAACTTGAACATCTATTAAGAACCTGCTTATGCAACACGCCGTACCAAATATTATGGGAAACAGAAATAGTGCAATTGGAAAGACATTTATAAGAAAAGAAAAGCCTGAGACTATCTATTTTTTACAGAATCCTCCCATAAAAGATAGATTCTTGAAATCTCATCAAGATTCTGAATTCGAACTGCTATGAACAGATAAGGAATTAGACATTTTAGGAAAAGAGTCAGTGGGGTCTGAGAAAGAGTCATGCCTGGGCTTGATGCCAGAAAGAGCCAGAGTGATTCTCTGGACAAGCTGGTCTTTCAAATTCCCACTTGCAAGTGTCCCACTGGGAGGAGACTTGGCTGATCGAGGGGGATCGGATTCATCATCTCAGGTGGAATCTTCCTCATCTTGCCGCAGGCCCTGGGGACGCCCCTGCTGTCAGGGAAGAGCAGACTTCGTTTGGTTCCCACCATCCGGAAGGCTGGACAGATGGGGGTGCGCAGCGGTGGGACTGCCAGCCCAGCACCCTCTGGGGACACAGCTGTTCCCCACTCTCAGTCCACGAGGTTCTCCGGGGTGGGCCCGCAACGGGTCAGAGACAGCCACGGGAAGGAGACAAGGTCCCGGTGTCATCTGAGCCAGGCCAAAGCCAGCTCGATGGCTGCACAGTCGGTTCCCCAAGTCAGTGAACATTCTCTGTACCAGTTTGAGCTGGATTTTTTGGTCACACGCCACAGACGGACACGCTCCTGCTTGGCTGGCCCCACAGAGAGAAAACCAGCAAGACTTAAGATATGCAGAGAAAAGTCACCCAGCGGCCCAGCCCCATGCACGAGACGGATTCACACACGGCTTCATACACCGAGCACTGCTCCCAGTGGTGGCTTGCCATCTGCAAGACAGTCTCCTGAGGAGGTGCCCTTGCTGCCATTGTGAGTGTGAGAAATGGAGGCCCAGAGAGCTGCTGGGAGCAGCAAGCTGTGCGACAGGCAATTTCCACCTGTGTTTAG
>CAUYSK010095602.1:0-11411 GCA_963575035.1 Avahi laniger | reverse complement strand
TGAGCTCAGGAGTTAGAGACCAGCCTGAGCAAGAGCGAGACCCTGTCTCTACCAAAAATAGAAAGAAATTAATTGGACAGCTAAAAATATATAGAAAAAATTAGCCGAGCATGGTGGCGCATGCCTGTAGTCCCAGCTACTCGGGAGGCTGAGGAAGAAGGATCACTTGAGCCCAGGAGTCTGAGGTTGCTGTGAGCTAGGCTGACGCCACGGCACTCACTCTAGCTAGGGCAACAAAGTGAGACTCTGCCTCAAAAAAATAAATAAATAAATAAAATAAAATAAAATAGCTATGCAGAAGAATCACATTTATTCAACTTGTAACAGATAGGCATTGAACATCTACAAGATGCAAGTCATGGCTGTAGCTTCGGGGTTGGATACAAATATGAATAAGCCACAATTCCTGCCCTCAATAAGCTCAGAGTTTACCAATATAGGTAATAGACCTCACTGTCAAATGGTTCCTATGCCTTTTCTTCAATAGCTCAGAAATGAAAATAAGCTTAAGGGCCAGAAATAAATTTGCTGGCCTAAAGTCACATATATGCAAAGAAGAACAAAGAAGTATAGGACTCTTCAAAGCATTAGGTTCCCCACAAAACCCACACTCCATGACTTAGCCACAAAAAATGACTAATGGACATAGTTAAAAAAAACACTAGACAACTTGTCAGATCTTCCTTGTGGGCAAATTTCACAACAACCTTCAGAACAAGGCATGCTATCTGTTCATGAGATCGCTGGTGTTTTCCTGGGTGACACCGGTTGACTGAACTGAAATGTTCTTTTCACCCTGCTACATTGGCCAAAGCACATCACCTGTCCTTCCCAGAAATTGTTCAACTGGAATGATACAGGAGCCTTGGCCCTATGGACCCACAAACAATCCCAGGACTGACCACTGAACTTTTCATTTTTATTTTCGAATTTTATATAATCTATTACTTTGGGGCCCATTTCAGCATATGCTATGGATTAAAGTAGCAACCTGTACTGTTTTTAAGGGTTTCTCCAAGATTTCCCCAAGAATTTCCACGCAGAACTTGTGGAAAATTCAAATTCATTTGTATCATAGGAGGCCCAACACCTTTCAAAGATCACCTTTCAGTAGGATCCCTCCTACATCTCTATTTAAAGCTACTCTCTCAATATTTCCTTGTCCCCCTCCTTACTATTTTTATTTACTCTTCGTTATAGTATTTGTTGCTTTCTTCCTTTTATTTATTGTTTCTCCCCAGTAGAATGTAAGCAGGACATGGGTTTCTGTGTCAGTTTTATTCATTGCTGACTCCCTAGCACCTAGACCAGCTCCTGGTCTACAGTAATGCTCAATAATTATTTTCCAATGACTCATAAATAATCTTATGCTGAAAATCACTGTGTCTGTATTCCTGTTGTCCATAAACCTGAGAAAGACTATGTAACACTGTGGGCCTCTTTCATGGACAAATTTGTCTGGGGCAGGGGTATGGTATAATTGTTAACAGCGTGGCCTGTAAACTCAGACTATTGAGTTCAAGTTTCAGCTCCACCGCTGTTTGCTGTTACCTTGTCAACACCTCTGTTTTCTTATCCATGAAATGAGGGTGAGAAAGTTATCAGCACCTCTCTTGTAGGGTTGTTGTGAAGATTAAATGAAATGTACATTGTGTATATGACAGTTAGTACTGCTAACTATTTCTACTTATTTCCACTTAAGACAGTAACAGCATCTGGCCAAGCTATATTTACAACAGCACCTTTCATTCTGTAGGGCAAATATTTTACTATGTAAAATAGTCACAGGGAGTGACGCCCTTGCCTGTACCTCAACTGCTAGACTGACACTGAAATCTGGGATCAGTGACCAAGGACCAAGCAGGACTCCTCTTTTCTGGTGCCTTTATAGCTTCAAACAAAACCATACTCTCTTTTAAGCAGCCAACTTTCCCAAGTACCACCCTCCCTCCAAACAAAGAAAAAAATCTAGAATTACAGATTTTCATAGACGAAACAAGTTTCTCTACAATTTCATCTAGGCGTCTCTCTCACCTAACACTGCCCGGCTCATTCCCGCCCCCACACTGGATCTCTTTCATTATCTCCCTGATCACTCAGACAGTCATACACATAGCCTCTGCTTCATCTCTTGCAGTTCTGTCCACCCCTTTACAAAGAGTCTTTCTCACCTATGCACAGTGTACTGCTAGGAGGTCTTTCCTCACAATGAATGAAATCTATGCACTGGCTTAGTTCTGACCTCCAGGACCCAGGTAAGATGGGTCCATGCTCTTGGGATATTTGAAGATAATCTACAGTTCTCTTCCTGTGATGAAACATCCCTGGTTCTTGTAACCACTCCTCATATGGCAAATTTTCCTTCTTCATTCTCCTCACCTCCTGCAAATTTTTTTTTACTTTAAGAGTGACCCTTTGAATTTTGATCCACAGGATATGATACCAAAATCTAAGCATGGCATGACCTGGACTGTGCCCTGGAATTTGGCCATGTGGGATTTGAAATTTCAACCTCTTTAAAGACCATGTGGGCTTGGGCAGACATTTCCAGGAATTCTGTCACACTGTTGGCTCAGAGCAAGTTTGTAGTCACATAAAATCCCCAAGTCTGTTTTGTGTGAGCGTCTATCCAGCCAAGTTCTCTAGCTTCTTGGTAAACCTGGGCCAACGCTCTGTTTTCTCCAGATGATCCAGACATGCTGGGCTCACACATGGTTTTCTCTTGGCAGGCTGTGCACTGTGTTCCAGCTATAAGATTTTTGTATAAGAAGCCAGGCCAGAGGTTTGGTGTCAGGAGAAAACAAACCTGAGATCATCTGAAAAAACAAAAAGGGAAGATCTGAGCTAGCACAAATAATTGAATTATTATTTGTGATTCCAAAATAATTTTGAGAATTCTCTCATATAGAAATATAAAGTTCAAAATCTTTTTCCATCCAGTTATTCTTACCCTCAGATTCATGGATGCCCTTTGGGAAGTCTATGACCCTCCTCAAAGGCATGCAAAATTTAGTGTAAATATGTATTCCTGATTTCTTCTGGGGAAAGTATTTACAGGTGTTATCAGAATCATAAAGGAACCAAAAACCAAAAGAGAAATTAAGAACCACTATCAACCCTCATATTTTATAAAGGGGATACTTGGGCCTTTGAGGTGTTTAAAAAATTATCGAAGGCCACATAGCTAATAAGTAACGGAGTCCAAACTATAATCAAGGTCTTCTAAATACCAGCCAAAGCTCCCTCTACTGCCACATGTAATTGCATAAAAGCATTACCAAATAAAAGAAAATTATATGTGTGTGTATAAATGAACATGTATATTTAATGCACATATATATAACTTATTATAAAACTTACACTGGTCAATTTTAGATTAACGTATTCAGTCTCTTATTGAAAAGGACCTTAGACACTAAGTGACCACAACACAGCTAAAAACATAGCAAGTGATACAGGGTAGGAAATAATGTCTTCTCATAGATGTTGTATAATAGTTGCCTTTGTGTTTTGTAACTGATGGCGTGACCATTGTAAACTTCAAAGTGAAACCCGTACTTCAAAAGTTCAAAGGAATTCATATTAAGAGAATATTTAAAACTAATCAGCTTCATTTTATTTGTGTATATGCTACACAGTACTGAGAACTGTAAGAATCTATGCACATTGTTTTAAGTAAAGGGTGTGTGCCTTTTCTACTGGGGAGGAGTAAATTATAATCCTGCAGTCTTTGCAATTTACTAATTTTATGAGTGCTATTCAACAAACAGGACATTTTGTATTTCCTACTTTTATTCTCATGCTGATTTGAGGTCTTTTTTATTTGAGTTTTTAAATAATGTATTAATTTTCATTGTAAACTTCATGTTTCTATTACCCACTTTGAAAAGCATAAGCACCAATACAAGTATTTAATTGTAAAAGACGTACTTCACAACACTAAATTACAAAATATCTTTCCTTAAGGGATAGTAATGAATAGTTTAGACATGAATCATAGAAGCTACAATGTGTGATTTTGGAGGAACTGGACAATGTTTGACTGTGGCCTCTTGTTTCATAAACAGGGAGACTGACACCAAAAGAAACAATGTGTCCTCATTTACAAAGTTGCACTGAAAGTTAACATTGGTGATGAAGTGGAAAGCCAGGTTTCAGTCTAGAATCGTAATAATTCCAACAATAGTAGTCTGTTTAGTCTTTCAAAATACACCTGAAGGGATAAAAGTAATAATGTCATTGCCATTTACCTTACTTTAGTCTTTTATTATTTCAGTGAGGTCAGAAATTATCGAAGTCCTTAAAATGGGCTGCATATCCAAAAGAATATGCACCACAAATAATACATTTTTCGGTCCTCTAGATGTTGACCTACACATATGTTTGACGTTTCTGAAATATAAATGACCTCAGAACCATAGATTATTAGCAACAGAAGAAAAGCTGGAGATTGATCAAACCAAGGGCTTCATTTTTAGAAGATGTGAAATGCCAAAAAGTTGTGTGAATGGCTTAAAGTCACAGTAGGACTGGCCCTGCTCACTTACTATCACTTCTAGCAATTCTTTTGGAGAATCCGTGCTTCCTGTCCTCACAAACGTAGACTCTGTAGGAAGAGCTTCATCAAATTTTAAGCTATAGCTGCTCTCCATTCACTTTGCACTCAAGGTTACGAGAAAAAAGCAGGCAAGGTCTGCTTTTGCACAATGGATACAAGAATAGTTTGTCCCCAAGCTGACCCACCTGATCATCTCTGAGTACTCACATGTGCAATTTTTTGATAGATTTTATTTTTAGAGCAGTTTTAGATTCACAGCAAAATTGAGAAGAAGATATAGATATTCTCCATATGCTCCCTTTCCCCCCACACGCATAGCCTCTCTCATTATCAATATCACCCACCAGAGTTATTTATTTGTTACAAATGATAAAACTATATTGACACATCATTAACACCCAGAAAAACACAGTTCACATCAGTGTTCACTTTTGGTGTTGTACATTTCATGGGTTTGGACAAACATGTAATGACATGTATCCATCATTATAATACCATATGGAGTGGTTTCAATGCCCTAGAAATCCTCTACGCTCTGCCTATTCATCCCTCCCTCCCCACTAACCCTGGAAACCACTAATGTTTTTACTGTCTACATAGTTTTGACCTTTCCGAAATGTCATACAGTTGGAATCATACAGTACGTAGCCTTTTCAGATTGGTTTCTTTTGCTTAATAATGTGCATTTAAGTTTTCCCTAAGTCTTTTCATGGCTTGATAGCTCATTTCTTGTAGTGCTGAATAATATAGCATCGTCTGGTTGTACCACAGTTTAGGTACCCATTTACTTACTGAAGGACATACTGAATGTTGATTCCAAGTTTTGAAATTTATGAATAAAGTTGCTATAAATATCTGTGTGTAGGTTTTTACATGGACATTCTTCAGCTTGGAAAACATCAAGGAGGTCAATTGTTGGATCGTACGGTAAGAGTATGTTTAATTTTGTAAGAAATTGCCAAATTATCTTCAAAAGTAGCTGTACCATTTTGAATTCCTACCAGCAATGAATGAGATTTCCTGTTGCTCCGCATCCTTGCCAGCAGTTAATGTTGTCAGTATTCTGTATTTTGGCCATTCTAATAGGTGCGTAGTGTTATCTCACTGTTGTTTTAATTTGCATTTCCCTGATGACATATGAGATGGAGCGTCTTTTATATGCTTATTTGCCATCTATATGTCTTCTCTGGTGAGCTGTCTGTTAAGGTATTGGCCCATTTTTTAATGAGGTGGTTTATTTTCTTATTGCTGAGTTTTATTATTGTTGAGTTGTTTGTATATTTTGAATAACAGTCCTTTACAAAATATGTCTTTTGCAAATATTTTTTCCCAGTCTGAAGTTTGTCTCTCATTCTCTTGAAAATGCCTTTCACAGAACAGACATCTTTAATTTTAATTTTATTGCCCAGAATGTGGTCTATCATGGTGAATATTCTATGTGAGCTTGAGAAGAATGAGCTTTCTGATGTTGTTGGATTAATTAGTCTATATACATCAATTATATCCAGTTTTTTAATTGTGTTGTTGAGTTAACTGTGTCCTTTTCATTTTCTCCCTGCTGGATCTGTCCATTTCTGATAGAGAGATGTTAAACTCTCCAACCGTAATAGTGGATTGATCTATTTCTCTTTGCAGTTCTAACAAATTTTGCTTCACGTATTTTGACAATCTGTTATATGCATTAAGGATTGTTATATCTTCTTGGAGAATTGATCTTTTTTTATCATTATGTAATGCCTCTCTTTATTCCTGATAACTTTCCTTCCTCTGAAATCTGCTGTGAAATTAATATAGTTACTCCTGCTTTCTTTTAATTAGTGTTAGCATGGTATATTTTTCTCCATCCATTTACTTTTAATCTATAGTGCCTTTATATTTAAAGTGGGTTTCTTATAGACAACATATAGTTGGATCTTGTTTTTTTGATTTACTCTGACAATCTTTTCATTATTGCATTTAGACTATTAACATTCAAAGTGATTATTGATATAGTTGGATTAATATTTACTATATTTATTACTATTTTCTATTTATTGCCTGTGTTTTTTGTTCCTATTTTTGTCTTTCACTGTTTTTCTACTTTTTATAGTTTTAATTAAGCATTTTATATAATTATATTTTCTCTTTTTTCTTTGCATATCATTTATATTGCTTTTTTTTTTTATCTTTTTTAGTGGTTGCCCTTGAGTTTGCAGTATCCATTTATAACTAAACTAAGTCCATTTTCAAATAATAGTGCATTGTTTCATGAGTAATGTGAGTACCTTATAATAACAAAATAATCCTAATCCCTCTCTCCTTTTCCTTGTATCATTGCTGCCATTCATTTTACTTAAACATATATAAGCATATATAAATAATTAAATACATCATTGCTATTATTATTTTGAAAAAACTTATCTGTTAGATCAATTAAGAAAAAGAAAAATATAGGCTTTTATTTTATTTTGATTTATTTCTTCTCTGATGCTCTTCCTTTCTTTGTGTAGAGCCAAGTTTCTGACTTATATCATTTTCCTTCTCTATAAGGAACTTTTTTGAATATTTCTTACAAGGTAGGTCTGCTGGCAATAAAATTCTTTAATTTTTGTTTTACTGAGAAAGTCTTTATTTCTCTTTCACATTTGAAAGCTAATTTCTCCACGTACAGAATTCTAGGTGGTGGGTTTTTTGTATTTCTCAACACTTTAAATATTTTATTCTACTCTCTCTTTCTTGCATAGTTTCTAATGAGAAGTTGGATCTTTGCTCCTATGTAGGTAAGGTGTCTCCCCCGCCCCCTTGACCCATTTCTTCAAGTATTTTTTAACCTTTGCTTTTCTATAGTTTGAATATAATATGCCTGGGTATAGTTTTTTTGGCATTTATTTTTCTTGGTGTTCTCTGAGCTTCCTATATCTGTGGTTAGGCATCTCACAGTCATTTGGGGAAAATTCTCAGTCATTATTGTTTCAAACATTTCTTCTGTTCCTTTCTCTCTTTCTTCTCCTTCTTGTATTCCATTATGTGTATGTTATACCTTTTCTAGTTGTCCCATAGTTCTTTAATTTTTTTTCTTTTTTGTTTCATTTCAATCTTTTTTCTCTTTGCTTTTCAGTTTTGGAAGTTTCTACTGTGATATCCTCAAGCTCAAAAATTCTTTCCTCAATTATGTCTAGTCTACTAATTAGCCCATCAAAGACAATTTTTATTTCTGTTGCATCATTTTTATCTTTAGCATTTCTTTTTGGTTCTTTCTTAGACTTTACAACTCTGTGCTTATATTGCCCTTCTGTTCTTGCATGTTTTCTGTTTTATTCATTAAAACCTTCAGCATATTAATCATAGTTGTTTTAAATCCCTAGTCTGATATTCTAATGTCCCTGCCATATATGAGTCTGGCTCTGATGCTTTATTGTCTCTTAAAATGTTGTTTTTGCCTTTTAGTACACCTTGTAATTTTTTCTTGATAGCCAGACATGATGTATTCGGCAAAAGAAACAGCTGTAAATAGGCCTTTAATATTGTGGTAAGTCATGGTGGGAGGGAAAGTGTTCTATAATCCCATGATTAGGTCTCAGTCTTTTAGTAAGCCTATACCTCTAGCTGTGAACTTCATTAGTGCATCTCAGATTTTTCCCTTCTTAGTGGGACAGGCTGTCTAGAGTGAGCTGGAGTTGGATATTTCCTTTTACCCAAGTCAGTTAGGCTCTGATAAATCCTAGCAGACTAGGCTCTGGTAAAATAGATTCTCCTGAGGGCAGACCTTGTTAAGATGCAAAGAAAGAGCTATTATATTTCTAATTTGTTTCTTTTCCTCATGATAAATCTCACAAAATTATGAAAACCATTTTATGAATAGTTTCTCCTGGAGTTTATGACTTTCAGAGTTGTCCACACTGAAACCTTCAGGAATTCATCAAATACAGTTCAGGTTTTCTTTCCCACCCTCATTATGCAATTTTAATGATAAATGGAAAAATGTATCAACAATGATCTAAAAAGAACATGGTAACCTGGAGTTCAGACCTCTCAGAAACAAAGGTTTGGGCCACTCCACCACTTAACCCACCTAGACCAGCAGAGATCCAAGCCAAGGATGAGAGGAATCTAGAATGAAGAGTAGAGGAAGGAAAAGATGAATATCAGTTGAAGCCTTCATATCAGTTGCACCATCAGTGGCATTAATCAGAATATTAAAGAAGCTGTTCCCAGAATTTATATGAACCAAGCGAATCTGAGCAGCTTAAGGGTGGAATATGATTATTCTTCAGCACTGATGCATTTATTTCCCCAATTTCTAACGCTACAAGCCGTGTCCCTCTCCAAAGATTGCTCTCGATTGAAGAGACCCACCTTGCCCAATGTGCTTCCCCTTCTCAAGGGCAGCACACATTCAACAAATGGTTGACGCAGAGACTTCATTTCAGTCCAACTTCTTCCTCTGTGCTACCAATTTCATTTATTCCTGTAGGTACTGATGCTGAGTACATTGCCCAACAAACTTCCTTTCTGGAAAAATTGACTTTCAACAGTCACCCATCTGGTTAATGTTAGAAAAGTACTAAACACAGATTTCCTTATGCTCAAGAAAATCAATAAAAGGCTTTTTCATTTTCTGATTTCTCTAAACTGCATATGAAATTTGGAATTTTGTGATCTCGCATACAACAGAATGATTCTCACAGTAGTATTTTATCAGTCTGTATAATCTGTACATCTTAGATAGATGTATGTTCAACTCACTGCTAACTACTCCTAATGGAAAAGAAAATACAGTGGAGGAGTTACTAAATTTAAAGGTCTACTTTTGAATAAATATATTTAAAAACCTTCAGGTAAAGTGCTTAATTTTTTAAATAAATATTCTTATGTCCAGTTGAAACACACACACACACACACACACACTCACACATTCACACACACCCCAAAATATTTCAAGAATACCTAGCAGTGTTTTCACTTATCCTGGACAACCAAAATGTGTCTTAATTTAATACAGGAGCCAAGATATCTGAGATGGTAGAGGTCCCTCTTTTTCAAACATTTCCTTTCACAGAGTTTTTCTTCTAATATGTTGAAGCATGTTACATTTGATGTGTAGCCAAGCAGGGCTCTTCAAGAGTTTGAGTAATAATAAGATGATCACTTCAAATAAGTAGTTGATCTTGTTTTATTCCTCTTAATGAGATATAAGTACAAAGGATATTTTTAATTAAAAAATAATAACTTAAAACCCCTCTTGAAATTCAACAGTAACTCTCCACTTCTCCATCTGACATTTTTTTCAGTCAGTGACAAGGCCCCCTGGACCCATCGGACAATTAAGAAATATTTAGGAACTTATTTAGAAATGATCAGTATTTCTTCTTCTCCCACATTTTATCTTGCAAACAGATCCATTAAATATAGGCAGATGAACTGCTGAAATCCAGAGGGGAATGTAAAAAAAAATTAAGCTATTAGTCCTTTTTCACTTAAAATGGAAACGTGAAATACAGAATTGAAACATTTTCTCTTTTATTCCTACAACAAGTCAGGATTCTCTGGGTCTTAGCACACTGATTAAGACAAGATTTAGCTGACTGAAAATGCCAAACATTTCAATCCTATATAATATCTGTCCATATAGATACATTTTTTATTCTTCTATATGGGGAAGTCTCTTGCCCCTACCCAAAATCAGTATAAATTGAGGAGTTAAATTAGAAGGAGAGATACTGGTAATATGTAGGAGTGATAAGGAAAAAAGATAGAATGAGAATAGAGTTTGTGTTATAATATAAATATGCAGCTTGAAATGTTTCTAAATTTTAATTAAAGTCAATGGACCTTATTATCAACCAACACAATATGAATACCTGAGAAGGAATATTATGAAAGTTTAAGTAGAAAGTTTTCCAACTTAATGCTTCTTCAGGATGGAAGTATGAACAAAGTATGTCTATGTTGATGTATGTTTAGGGCATAGGGATGATATTTATCAAAAGGAAATAGAAGGGAGCAGCTGAATGAAAAAATATACAAATGTGGACAACAGATCCATTTAAAGAATTGGCTGAGGACAGGAAGGAAAGATAACAAGATGATCCAAAAGAGAGGGTCTGAAAGACAAGAGGTAGAGAACCTCTGAGAATAAAGGCCAGTATGCTGGAGTCAGATCACAGGCACCCAGCAAGCTGGTGAGCAGGTGCATCTGACTTCCTAGGAGTATAACCATACCCAAACCAAAATCCATGTGATCCAAACCCAGAGATGTATTCTTTTTAAATAAGCAAAGGCAAAATGAGAATTCCAATCTTTATTTGCATCTCTCGGAAATAATTGAAGAGATTCTAGTACATTTTGCATTCACAACAGTTCTTATTAAATATCTGGTCCTCATCTTTCTTTATTCCCCAGAAACTCTCAACTGCTTTATATTCTTTCTTCCCAGATGAATTCAGTGTACCTTGCTACCTGATTATCTCCCAGCCTGAATAGTATCTTCTCCCATGATATACTGCCCTAACTTGCTCAACACTTAGCACTTAGGGGTTCCTTTTCTTGAGAGAATCTATACACTTTTATTTGTCCTTTCTTTAAGTCTAGTTATCTGTGGTAGAAGAACAATTACAATTCTAATCAGTCTCCTAATTGTTAATGTTGTCTCCTCATGCTAGTTTTTTTTTTTAGCTTTTTTTTTTATTTCAGCATATTATGGGGGTACAGATGTTTAGGTTACGTATGTTTCCCTTGCTCTCCCCGAAGTCCGAGTTTCAAATATGTCCATCCTTCGGGTGGTGCGCATTGCACTCTTTGTGTATGCATATACCCGTCCCTTCTCCCTCCCCCCTCCCCCTCCCCCCTCCCCAACATCCAATAAATGTTATTC
>CAUYSK010095599.1:0-27567 GCA_963575035.1 Avahi laniger | reverse complement strand
ATTATTCCAACTGGAGTATTAAAGTGTCCAACTATTATTGTAAATCATGTATATTGATGATCTTTTACTAGGTGTGGAAATATGTATAATTATTCTACCTTTCTGCTGTTTCAAACATTTATTAATATGTAATATTCTATTTTTGTCTCTTGTAAACTATTATGATTTATAATTTATTTTATTTGATATTGATATAGTCACCCCAACTCTCTTTTGGTTATTATTTGCAGAATATTTTTTCATGTTCACCTTATTTGTGTCTTTAGATCTAAAACCTGAATATAGCATATAGTTTGATCGTTTTTTAAAATATCTACTCTACTATTTTCTGTCTTTTGATTGGAGAGTTTAATCCATTTATATTTATATTAGTCTTCTTGGGATACTTTAACAAAATACCATAGACTGGATGGCTAAACAACAGAAATTTATTTTCCACGGTTCTGGAGGCTGTGAATTCCAAGATTGAGATGCTGATTGATTCAGTTCCAAGTGATGGCCCCCTTTTAGGTTTGCAGATGGCCATCTTCTTACTGTGTCCTCACATGACAGAGAGAGAGAGGAGAGAGAGAGAGAGAGAGAGAGAGAGAGAGAGAATATGAATGAGCAAGCTCTGGTCCCTTCTATAAGGCAACAGATTCCATAATGAGAACTCCACATTCATGATCTCATTTACTTAGTTACCTCCTAAATACTCCACCTCCAAATATCATCACACTAGGAATTAGGGCTTCAACATATGTGTTTTGTGGGGACACATCCAATTCATCACACATTTAAAGTAATTACTGATAAGGAGGAAGTTACTTCTGTCATTTTGTTATTTGTTTTCAATGTGCTTTATGGCTATTTTGTTTATAATTTCCTATATTAATATCTTATTTTGTTTTTAGGGTTTTTTGATAGTGAAATGTTAAATTCTTTTCTCATTTCCTCTTTTGTATACCTCTTCAGTTCTTGATATCACAAAATTACATATGTATACATTGTATATCTAAAAACATAAACTCATAATTTTAAATGCATTAATCTTTTAAATTATATAGAAAACAAAATATGGAGCCACATATCAAAGTTATAATAATTCTAGCTTTTATAATTCCTAGAGCATTTGCTTTTACTGAGATCTTTGTTTTTTTAATATGTCTTCAAGTTACTGTCTAATATCCTTTCATTTCGCCCTGAAGAGGCACTTGGACCATTTCTTGCAAGACAATTGTGGTGGTAACAACACTCTCAGCCTGAGTTTATATGAGAATGTCATTATTTGTCATGACTTCACTTCTGAAGGACAGTTTTCCCAAATACAAGATTTTTGGTTAATAGTTTATTTTTATCTTTTAGCACTTTAAATGTATCAGCCTACTACCTTACAGCCTCCAAAGTTTCTGATAAAAAAAAAATTTATATTCTTATTGAGGATCCCTTGTGTTTAACAAATCTCTTTTGCTGCTTTCAAATTTTTCTCTCTTTCATATTCCACAGTTTGAGTGTAATATTTCTTGATGTTTTCCTTTTCTAGTTCATCATACTGGGAAATTTTTGAGCTTTTGGGATGTTTATATTTGTGTATTTCATAAAATTTAATCATGAATGCAGTAATTTTCTAATTTTCTACGTATGTGCAGTTGCTTTTGAATGCTCCAGTACTCAATGATTACCTACCAAATGGGGGGAAAAAAACAGAGAAAAATTGAGAAAGGGAAAAATGTGCTGAAATTTTAAATGTCCTGTATGTTACTTCAGTTAGAATAAGAAGGATTTCGAACACTGCAGGGAGGTAAAAATGTTGTGTATACTTGTGTGACTAGAAGCTGCTATCAGTGATCAGAGCACAGATCACCTCTACTTGGAGGAAAAGATACTTTTACCTCACTCTGACTCCCACAAGCTGTGTGCAAGCTACTCCAAGAAAACATGCACAGCTGTCTGCCATAGGGATGCAATGGGCAGGAGCATAGCTGCTACTGTGTTAAGAGCTGAAATTGACCATATTTAACCACAATGTATTATTCAAGACTAGCCATGGATGTTGCAAGTCTTCAATAGACTTCAGAGTTTCAAAATAGTTATATCACACATATTGTGCCAGCAAAATTATTGCCTAGGTGAGGAGCCATATTTCTGGTGCTTCTTACTCTTCCTTCTAGCTGGAATCCCTCTGTTACCTTTCAAAGACTGTTTTTCCAAATATAGTATTCTTGGTTGGCAGGGTTTTTTTTTTTTTCACTGCATTAAATAAATTATCCCATTCCTCTGGCTTAAGGTTTATGCTGAAATATTGGCTGATAGTCTCAAATAATTTTCCTTGCATGTGACAGATCACTTTTTTCTTGCTGCTTTCAAAATTCTCTTTGCCTTTGACATTTGACAATTTCATTCTCATGAGGGAGAAAACATGAGTTGGGTACATTCTCATTCTGCCAATCCCTGCCAAATTCTGTCTTCAGCCCTGCAGGCCCTCTGCTGCTGTGGCAAGGCCCCCTCATTCTCTTGTTTATAGAGGTCCCCCAACTATCCAAACTATGCTGATTAATTAATGCTCTGAGTCAGACAAGACATATACAAGTCCCTTGGGCATCCTTCTAAAATGCCAAAACATTAGACAAATGTTCCACTCTTTTCTTCCCCACCAAGGAAAGCTAGGAACTAAGCTGAGCTATGCTGGCTTGGGGATGGGTAATCACAGATAAAATGAAACAGCTTTTCTTACACATTTCAATGTGGCTGTTTTCAACTTTGTGCTCACCTAGTGTATTACAATTTTTTAACGGGTTTCTCAAGTTTTCACATAAGTATTTTGACCCATGGCCTGTTGTTACATTGGTGTCTCTGTGGGAAAGTGAGGGTCGGGACTTCGTATTTACCATCTTGCTGACTCCACTCCCCACCTAATATTTTAAGTACAGCAAAGTGTCTAGAACTTTTTAAAGCTTAAAAACTATGGAATAAAATTTTAGAAAAAAATACACTTTTTCTCCTAAATTTACATTGGTGGATATATCAGGAATTTCATATTGAATAATCTTTGACTAAATGAACTAAAGGAAAATGGAAAACAAATGAATAAAATATAATTTCCAGACTTCATAAAATTTGCTTAAGATATGTCTTACTATGCTTAAAATTCAAAGGAATGAAAGGGGAAGGATAAAGAATTAGAGATGTGTTAGTTTTCTATTGTTATGTAACAAATTTCCACAATCTTAGTGGCTTGAAATATGACCATTTTTTTAAATCTTCGTTTCTGTGGGTCAGAAGTCTAGGCATGGGATTTGCTGTGCCCTCTGCTTACAGTTTCACCAAGCTATAATTCAGGTATTTAACTGTGCCATCATCTCAGAAGAGGCTTAACTGAGAAATGATCTGCTTCCAAGTTTCCTCAGGATGCTGGCAAAATTTATTTCTTTGTGGTTGCAGAACTCAGGTCCATATTTTCTTCCTGGCAGTTAGCTGGAGCTCTCAGAGGCTGCCACAGTTTCTTGCCATATGGTTCCTCTCCACAGGCACCTTAAAACGTGGCTGTTTGTTCCTTCAAGTCCAGTAAGAGAATCTCTCTCCCCGGTTTGCTAACAGGAAGTTCCATAAAACAAAATGTAATAATGGAAGTCATATTCTATCCACTTTGACATATAATATAAAGTAATGAAAAGAGGGACATCTCATCATCTTTGCCATATTGTATGGGTTAGAAACAAGGCACAGGTTCTGCCTATGCTCACAGGAAGGAGATTATAAAAATACATGACTTTTTGTGGGCAACCTTGGGATATGTCCACCACAAGATCAATAGCTTAATTTTCAAATATATGAATAATTTTTATCCATAGCCAGAAATATTTTGACATATGATTTTCCTTGTCCTTATCATTTTTTAAATTAAATTTCAAAGGTATTTCTCTGTCCTCTCTAGGCCAAGTACTTGGAAGATAAATAAACAAATTATTGATACACCTTGAAGTACATGAATGCATATTTTACTATAGGCTGAAAACAACTATATGAAATCAGCAGTAGAAATGACTACACCACACTTAAACTAAATTTGATTAAATTTCAAGGCATAAATCATATTAGTTTTAATATTAAAATGGTCATTTTATCACATCTGTGCCATAGGCAACAAAATTTGGAGGCTGTCATGTTTTCAAAAGTTTTCAAGTTAGCAGGAAAATTCTTGCTGATCTGAGGTTTTTGATAAATCTGGATGCTTTACGGTTTATCATTCTCCAATTTTTCTGCTAGGTCATTAAGGAAGTTTTTCTGCTTAAGGCAGAGGTTCATTAATTTAGGTCTGGCAGTGCAGAGTTATAAGAAAAATGACATATTTGAGAAACTCATATGTCCAAAATTATTTTCCTTTTTTTATTTTCTCAAAATAAATGTTAACTCTACATATTAATATAAAAATAGTGAATGCTATTTTAATCTACATTTACTCCTCAATAAAGTGACTTGTGAGATGGTAGGCTTAAGTTTTTTATGAAAGTAAATCAACATAGACACTTAAATCTTTTTCATCACATAATAATATTTGATGATGTCAAATCAGTGATATTTATAAACATCCAAATATTAAAAATCAAAGCTAAGCTGTGTGTACACAAAGCCAAAATATCCATTTTGAATATGAAAAGTTATACCAGAAAACTGTTCATTTTGTAGGCATCTCATCAAAAAACAGATTAGACTTTTTAAAAAACCTGTGCAGTTATGGACACAACCAGAGTCGTGGGCTTAATCATAATTCTTGCTTTGATTATATAAGAGAAAAATATTCAATTTTCCATTGATTTGGAGAATACTTATTACCAGAAAAATTCAAAAATTTGAAATCATACATTATTGTCTTGAACTATTTAGTGCTGCTGTTCAAACTACCTTAAACTTTGGTTAACTTTAATATATGCTATTTAGGCAATATAGGTTGATCTTGAATTCTGAATTTTTTAAAAAATTGTGATGAATTGTACTGCTATTTGTTATAAATAACTTTTTTTATTAATTATCTAATTACCATAGATTCTCTCTTTGTCATCTCTATCTCTTTCTCTCTTTTTTGTTTGTATCACTATCAATAGATTTGAAAAATTGACTTAGGACATGTGGTTATGGAGGTATTCTCTGTGGTTATTAATGTATATTAGACACCTTACACAATACAATATTAATTAGATTCTACTGGAATATTAAATGAGAGTTTTAGCTTTCTTTTTTTTTTTCTTTTTTTTTCCTTTTTAGCTAAGCTTTCTAACAAGTGTCTTCATTGGAATACTCCAATTTGTGTGGATACCATAGTGGATATTTTTGGTTAATAATGTAGCATTTATTTTCTCCTTCCTTTCTTATCAATAATAATAGATGCCCAATTTTCCTCTGATGTCTACCACAGGCCAACACAGCCCAGGAAGTAAGTGAGGTTGATTCAGCTTTCTGCTCCAGCAGTCAGCCTGGGTCTCAGGATCATGGCAATACTCCTGTTGATGATGGCTCAGGATTGGGCATGTAATACAATTTAGTGATGAGAAAGACAGTTGGTTAGTTGTCTCTGGGAAATTTGTACCCACTTTTTCTACTTCTAGAACTGCTGTGCAAGGTGTGAGGCTTAGAGATCCTGCAGGAGTCTTTGTTTCAGCTTGACTCTAAAGAGATCTACAGCAAAAGAGAGCTATGAGAAGAAGCAGACAGTTCTGTACTGATCCTTACCTTTAGGCCTCTACTTACTGGAGCAAGTGAAATGTGTTATCATTCAAGCCTATTCAGGGTTTGGAGGCTTGTGTGTGTGTGTGTGTGTGTGTGTGTGTGTGCGCTTTAATATTTATAGCTACAAGCATTTTTTATGTGGATTTTTCCTGCTAATTGTCTCCCTGTTCATGGCAATAAGTTAATGTTAACATTTTAACATGATAGAGCCCATTATAATTTGAATTAGTCACATTCTCAGCAAAAATAAAACCAAATATTTATATTTGATGATGCATATAACACACACATATACACACATGCACACACACACACACACACACTTTTTTCATAGCTTTTTCTTATATTGAATTATTGTTGTCAATATGAAAGGCAACCTTTTCAGATAGAACTTATGGTTAGGAGAAAAAAGAAAGAAAAATACTGCTCCTAGAAATAGTACAAATTTAATAAACAGGACACTAAAAAGGAATGTGAATAATATAAGAAATGGAGCACAATCCTCATATTATAATTTACAATTCTGTTCCATACATGATATAAGCTAATTACCTCTCTCTCAGAGAGATGGTAAAATCCGGAACTAAAACATTTTGGATAATTTACTTTGAAAAATGTTACTTAAAATATCTGACTAAGCAAAAGTGTAGGCTTGTGGGTATTATTTTATCCTAATTATCTAAATAACTATAATCTTCTTTTATTATTATCATGTGAAAATTAAGATATCCCCACAAACACATAACAATCTTTGATAAAATCATCATGGTAGTCTGAATAATGGCCCCTAACTATGTCCAAGATTTAATCCTCAGGACATGTGAATATTACCTTAAATGACAAAAGGAGCTTTGCAGATGTGGCTTAGTTAGGAATCTTAAGATAAAGAATCTTAAGATGGACATCCTAGATGTCCATCTTACATTATCTCGGTGGGACCTAAATGTAGTAAGTGTCCAAAAAAAAGGGAGACAGAGATTTGACTACAAAACCAGAAGTAAGATATGTGACAATGGAAGCAAGAGTTTGGAGTTCTGTGAGGAAGAGGTCATGAGGCGAAGGAATTCAGGTGGCTGCCAGACACAAGATTTTCCCCTTGAGTCTCCAAAGGAACCAGTCCTGCCAACATTGACTTTGGCCCAAGGGAACTAATTTTGGACATCTGGCCTCAAGAATCACATGAGAATTAATTTATATTTTCTTAAATTGTCAAGTTTGTGGTCATTTGTTACAGTAGATATAGGTATCTAATACAATCATCTAAGTGTCTCTTCTTATGATAACAAATAAATAAATTTAGCTGAGTTCTTCAAAGAGGAAAGAAAAAATTATATGGCAATTGCAAGTAAACCTACCAAAGTGATACAGCAAGGGGAAAACAAAAGTTAGGCAATAGATAAAGATCACCAAGTGGTCTACTATGTTGTTTTAAACTTATCTTTTTGCAGGATCCAGCATCTTAATCCCAGAGATGTGTTTCCGTCTCTCTAAGCCTTCCTCTCATAGCCTCTTCTTCTCCCAGTCTTCAGAATATATTCAGGTTTCACATTATTGAAACTATTTCCCATGATCACCTGCTAATTATTGAACATAATGTGCCTTCTAACAGCTTGGCCTTCCTTGATTTTAATGGAATGTAGAAGTTTTGCTTGGCTGTCTTAGTCATTTTTATTTTTGGTCATATAGAGAAAATTAGAATGTAACCAGCACATTTTTAGGATATTACAAATTTATGTTTTAAAATTATGGCCCAAGGATTCTTAATTCTGCATATCGAGCACCAAGTAATTCTATAGAGACACTTTCTCACTCCTCCCACCATTTAAACAAAAGTCCACTTAAATTTGTTGTATTAGTTTTGATACATGCAATTTAATTTTTACAGAGTTCCTCATATTACAAAGCTTAAAAATAATATATATTAAGTTGATGTCAATACTCTCCAGCTTAATATCCAGAAGAGACATATGTATTATTTGTTTTTTATTATGCAGACATGGATTCTTAACTTGTAAAAAAATTACTGTTGTGAAACTTATTATATTTGCGTTTACTTCATGAAATGTGCTCAATGGCTTTAAGCTGCAAGAAAAACCGTCCTGGGTTATAAAAATCACAGAGAGGGGAACAAAAAGCAAATTTCTTCTCCCTCTGAAAATATTTTCACATTCTATCCCAAAGCCAAATTTATATCCATTTAAGGAAATTTGTTAGAAACATCTTAAGAGTTTTGGGCCCCTTGACTACTATGCTCTCCCCATATTTGGTGACTCATATTTCAGGAATGCAAACAAAATGCATGTACCATGGTTTGAAGCAGTGTGGGAGACATGCTTAGAAAAATAAGTTGACTTTTGAAAAAATTGGGTTTTATTTCCAGTGTTCAACCTTGAGCAATTTTTTTCAACACCTTTAAGTCTCAATTTTCTCGTCTGTAAAACAAGGAAAATAGTTCCCACTTTTCCAGGTTGTAAGTAGAATAATTGCCTAGTGCCAAGTAAGAGTTGCATAAATTACAGCTTTTATTACTTAGCTACATAACAGCAAATAAATATTCAGTTATTTTGTTTATTTCTGGTTTAGAAATAACAAGCATTTTTTTTAAAATAATGAATTAGTCATTTTTTTCAAAGCATGCATTATAGTTTTGAGGCAATACATGGGAAATGGTGTTTGTTTTAAAGATATTTTTTTCAAAATGGCCTAAAGCAAATGCACTTTTGAATATGCCATGATATTTTAGAATGAATCTTACTATTCATATGCAATCAATTTTCTACTTTTGTAACAAAATCTAGAGCCAAATGGAAAGGACAGTAATAAGTGCCAGAAACACAGTTTTTAAGATAATGTTAAGAATATGTTTTAAATTGCCTTGAACATTAATGTATTTTTGATGTTGAAAAGGGGAAGTTTCATGCTAATTCAAAATGCAATAACCATATTAATTGGTAGGTTCAGGTAGAAAAGAATCCAGTAAATTATTTAACCTATTCTATTTTCTTTTATATACATTGAAAGTGAATTTAAAAATCACTTAAAGTAGCATCACCAGTGAATGGTTTTATTACCAAACCTATTCCTCTCTCATTTGACTATCTTACTGAAGTCTGACTCAGTAATCTTACCTTCCTTCTTGTAAATAATGACTGTACCATGGGGGTGGAAGGAAGGTTAATTTTAATTAAACAAAGTGGGCTGAATTTTGCTATCAGAAACTTTTTCTGAAATCCTGAAGGAATCACAGATGATTTTACATGAATATATAAGGAAAGAATTTTACTCTTTGCTATTGAAGAAATTATGTTAACAGTTTTATTACAAAGAAGCACTGCATCAAATATTTTAATTTTACCCCAGGTGTGTCTGTAATATTTAGTTTTCTTAATTATTTCTAATCCAAATTTCATATCTGAAAATTGAATTAAATACCATAAAATTTCTAAAAACACAAATATTTTCTTTGGTCCTGAATTTGCCATGTTGCCTGGTTATAGAGGCCACATTAATAAAGAATGACTAAGACTTTCTTTCATTTTTTTAATATAGAGAAATATATACAGAATGTTTGCTAAGATGCAAATACTAAATATGAATATATAAAATACACAATTTATTGCAATAAGGAAATTAGAACCAAATGAAAAATATCTAGTAAAAGAAAAATTATACTGTATGTAGCCCATCTATGTGGCATAATTTTAGAGTTCTAAAAAAGGAATATTCTTATGTATAAACTATAATACCTCATAGATTTTGAGTTAGTGTCCCAAAATTCTACCACAAAGATGGTTTTCTAGGAAGATGGAGTTATAAAAGTTTTAAACTTCCATAAATTATTTGCTAAAATGTTAACAAGCAAATTTAATTTTAAAAACATGAAGCAATATTTCAGTCATCAATATTTAAGAAAGAGCCAGTTTATTAGATTATTTCTCAAATGACTTGTAGTTTAAGGGATATCTACTGAGAAAGATTCCACAGATGAATAAATAAGAGTCTATAACATCAAAGGTAAACACCATCAGCTAAAATTTAGACTGTCCTTGCCCAGAGAGGAATACTCCTAATAAATTTCTTCCAGCTTACTAAAAAAAACCATCTTTTTTAAAAGAAACAAAGGAGGGAAAAAGGCAAGGACATTCAATTTTGCAGAAAATTTAATCAGAAAATAATTATGCTAAAGACTCCCTTAAAATATTCTAGTCATAAGAGATTGCACTATATATTAGGAGTTGAATTACGAGTATATCTAGTTTTACCGCACTTCACTTTATTGCACTTTGCAGATATTGTGTTTTTACAAATTGAAGGTTTGTGGCAACCTTGGGTCAATCAAGTCTATCATTGCCAGTTTTGTAGTAGCACATGCTGTTTCCATGCCTCTGTGTCACATTTTGGTAATTCTTACACTATTTCAAACTTGTTCATTATTATTACATCTGTTATGGTGATTTGTGATCAGTCATCTTTATAATTACTAGTGTAATACTTTTAATGTACCACAAACCACACATGTATAGGATGACAAACTTAATAGAGAAATGTTGTGCACATTCTTTATTTCAAAAAATTTAGAGATTACAGTTGTTTTTTGTTACATGAATGAATAGGATCATGCTGAAATCAGGGCTTTAAGTGTATGGATCATTAAAATAGTGTACCTCATACCTGATAGGTAGATTTTTATCCCTCACTCACCTCCCATCTGCCCCTTCATAGTTTCCAACGTCCTTTACATCTGTTTCTATTCATGTGTGTCCATCATTTAGCTCCCATTTATTAGTGAGAACATACAGTGTTTATTTTTCCATTCCTGAGATTCTCCACATAGGGTAATAGTCTCTGGTTATATACAAGTTGCTGCAAAAGACATTATTTCATTCCTTTTTATGGCTGAGTAGTACTCCATGTGTATATATACCGTATTTTCTTTATTCACTCATGAATTTATGGGAACTTAGGTTGATTCCATATTCTTGCAATTATGAATAGTGCTGCCATAAACATTTAAATGCAGGTGTCTTTCAGATAAAATGATGACTTTTCCTTGAGGTAAACATCCAGTAATAGGACTGCTGGATAGAATGGTAAGTCTACTATTAGCTTTTTGAGGAACCTCCATACTATTTTCCATAGGGATTGTACCAGTGTGCAATCTCATCAACAAGATATTAGCATTCCTTTTTCTCTGTACTCATGCCAGTATCTGTTTTTTTTTGATTTTTTGATTAATGGCCATTCTGACAGGGTGGTATCTCATTGTGGTTTTAATGTGCATTTCCCTGATGATTAGTGATGTTGAGCATTTTTTCATATGATTGTTGGCAATTTGTCTATCTTCTTTTGAGAAAATTCTGTTCATGTTTTTTGCCACTTTGTGATGGAGTTGTCTGTTTTTTCTTGCTGATTTCTTTGGTTTTTTGTAGATTTTGCATATTAGTCCTTTATCGGATTTACACTTTGTAAATATTTTTTCCCATTCTGTAAATTGTCTGTTTATTCTGTTGATTTTTTCCTTTGTTGTACAGAAGCTTTTTAATTTAATTATATCCCATTTATTTATTTTTGATGTTGCTGTATTTGCCTTTGGGGTGTTAGTCATAAATTCTTTGCTTAGGTTTAGTTCTACAAGGTTTTCCTACATGTTCTACTATACTTTTTAGGGTTTCATGCCATACATTTAAGTCTTTACTACATCTTGAATTAATTTTGGTAAATGGTGAGAGACAGGGGTCTTATTTCATTTTTCTGCATGTGGCTATCCAGTTTTCCCAGCACTGTTAATAGAATAGGCGATCCTTTCCCCAGTGTATGTCGTTGTCTACTTTGTCAAAAATCAGTTTGTCAGAGCTCTATGGTTTTATTTCTAGGTTCTCTATTTGGTTTCAGTGGTCTATGTGTCTACTTTTATATCAGTGTCATGCTGTTTTGGTTACTATAATCTTGTAATATAACTTGAAATCAGCTAATGTGATGCCTCCAGATTTATTCTTTTTGTACAAGATTTCTTTGGCTATTCAGGCTCTTTTTTGGTTACACATGAAGTTTAAGATTATTTTTCCTAGATCTGTGAAAAATGACATTGGAATTTTGGGAGGAATTACTTTGTATCTGTAAATTACTTTGAGCAGCATGGACATTATAACAATGTTGATTCTTCCAATCTATGTGCATGAGATGTTTTTTTCCATTTTTGTGTCATCTATGATTTCTTTCATAAGTATTTTATACTTCTCCTTGTAGAGGTCTTTCACTTCTGTCCTTCTGGTTGGGCCTAGAAGGTTAGATGGATGGAAAGAATGTGAGCAAGGTGAATGAAGGATCAGGTGAAAATGTCTGCCCAAAGTTGCTTGTTTGCTGAGTGCAAAGGTTAGCTGAAAACAACTGACCTGTGTGGAAGTTGTTAAAAAAAATTAACAAACAGCCTTGACCCCTTGCACACATCCTTGAAAATAAATACTGGGAGGAACTTCACTGAGGAGGCCATTTTCTGGGCTAACATATGATTTATTTTGGAAAATGTCCCATGTGCTGATGAGAAAAATGTATATTCTACACTTTTTAGGTACAGCATTTCATAGATGTTTGTAAGGTCCATTTGCTCTAGAGTCTGGTTTAAGTCTACTGTTTCTCAGTTGATTTTCTGCCTCAATGATCTGTCCAGCTCTGTCAATGAAGTGTTGAAGATTCTGTCAATTATAATTCTGTGATATAATTCCTTGCTTAGATCTAACAGAATTTTTTTATGAATGTGGAAGCTCCTATATTAGCTACATATTTATTTAGAATTGTTATATATTCTTGCTGAATTGCTCCCTTTAACATTTTATAATGACTGTCTTGGTGGTATTTTTTGCTTGTTTGTTTTTTTACCATTGTTGATTTAAGGTCTATTTTATCTGATATATGAGAAGCTACTCCTTCTCATTTTTGGTTTCCATTTGTGCTGAATATTTTTTTCCACCCCTTTACTTTGAGTCTACGAGCATCCTTGCAAGTTAGATGGGTTTCTTGGAGACAGCATATATGTTTGTTGTGTTTTTTTTCATCTATTCAGTCAATCTATATCTTTTAAGTGATGCATTAAGACCATTTACATCCAATTTTATTATTGATATATAAAATACTGTTCTATTTATCATGTTGAATGTCATCTACTTGTTTTGTTTTCTCTCTTGTGTTACTGTTTTATAAGTGTTGTGAGCCTCAGCTTTCACATGTTTTTACACTGGTGGGTATCAATTGTTCTGTTTCATGACAGAGCACTTTTAAGCACTTCAAGCAGGGCAGGTGTAGTGGTAACAAATTCCCTTAGTGTTTGCTTGTCTTTGAAAGACTTTATTTCTCTCTCATTTATGCAAGTTAATTTTGCCAGATACAAAATTCTTTCTTGACAGCTATTCTGTTTAAACCTAAAAA
The DNA here is from genome assembly GCA_963575035.1 of Avahi laniger. Taxonomy (NCBI): domain Eukaryota; kingdom Metazoa; phylum Chordata; class Mammalia; order Primates; family Indriidae; genus Avahi; species Avahi laniger. The sequence goes on along the minus strand of CAUYSK010095599.1, from coordinate 14,442 downwards.
TAGGCCAGGAGTGGTGGCTCACACCTGTAATCCTAGCACTCTGGGAGGCCGAGGCAGACAGATCGATTGAGCTCAGGAGTTAGAGACCAGCCTGAGCAAGAGCGAGACCCTGTCTCTACTAAAAAAGATAGAAAAAAATTAGCTGGGTAACTAAAAATATATACATAAAAAATTAGCCCGACATGGTGGCGCATACCTGTAGTTGCAGCTACTCGGGAGGCTGCGGCAGGAGGATCGCTTGAGCCCAGGAGTTTGAGGTTGCTGTGAGCTAGGCTGACGCCACTGCACTCTAGTACAGGCAACACAGTGAGACAGTGTCTCACAAAAAAAAAAAAATACTAAAAATAGAACTCCAATCCCTTCTTCCTTTTAAAGTCTCTACTGAGAGGTTTCCTGTTAGTCTGATGGGTTTTCCTTTGTAAATAATCTATTGCTTTTGTCTCACAGCTTGTAGAATTCTTCACTTTAATTTTGGCCAGGCTATTTGCAATGAATTTTGTGTTCAATGACCATCTTGTGTCTGGATATCTAAATCTCCAATACCAGGAAAGTTTTCCTTAATTATTCACTCACATATGTTTTCTATGTTTTTTGCTTTTTCTTCTTCTACCTCAGGAATACCTATAATTCTTATATTAGCTTGCTTTGCATAATCTCTTATTTCTTACAGTGATTATTTATTTTTCTTTATTCTTTTTTTCTACATTGTGGACTGACTGGCTTAATTTGAATGCTATGTCTTCAAGCTCTAAAATTCTTTCTTCTCCTTGGTCTAATCTGTTTGCTAAAGCTTTCTGCTGTATTTTGATATTTCCTAAATGATTATATCATTTTCTTATATTTGGTTATCTTTTTTATATTATATATCTCTTTTGTGAATTTTTCATTCATGTTTTTAATGATGTTTTTTGGTTCTTTGTGATGGTTTTCTACCATCTCCTCAATCCCATTCATGTTATTTGCCATCCATAATCTTAATTCTGTATCTGTCATTTCAACAATTTCCTCTTGGTTGGAGTCATTGTTGGAAATTTATTGTGATCCTCTGGGGATGTTGTGACCACTGTTTTTTTTTATGTTGCCAGAAATTTTATGCTGCCTCCTTCTTATCTGGGGCCTCTTTTGCAGCTCAAAACAGATAGCAGTAACAGTATACCTGTTCTCCTCTCCTGGGATATCTGTTGCTTTTTGAGGATAGTGAAGGGTACCTGAATGGTGTGCCTTAATCCTACTCCAGAAACTTGACCAGGCAGGGAGAAGCAGATGCACTATGAGCCTTTAACTCTGCTTCTCTACTGCATTTTCCTATTCCCCTATGGTTATCACAAAGCCTCAGTGACTGGGGGAGTCCCATGGTCAAGGGCACATGGATGAGGCAGGGCTGGCCCATGGTACTGGGTGAGTGTACGGGATGGAGCAGGCTCGCTGAGCTCACTGTGTACACATGCAGGCCTGAGAGGGGCAGGGCTCATGCTGGGGGTGGAGTGGGCTGTATTGTGCACAGGCGCCCAGGATGCAGTGAACTGCAGGGCATGATGTGTCTGTGTATGGGCCAGGGCAGTCATGGTGCTGGGTACACAGATGGAGGAGGGTATGCCTGGGGAGCTGCACAAGGGTGCCTGCCTTTGTGAAACAGCATGGTCCCATGGTGGCTGGTCCTCCTAGGTTCAAAGGTGGCAGTTGTAGTGACTTTTTGTCATGCTTAGGGCCTCTCAAGAAGTGGTAGCAGTGGATCATCCACCCCAACAGTGAGCTATGGGAGGTGAGGTTGAGTGGGATCACTCAGGCCACATCAGCAGATACCAGGTTTGTGGTCTCGTGTTCTGCCCAGGTTCCCCCACAGTGGTAGTGTGGGTACATGTCATCTATCCATGGGGTACGCCAAGACCCCCCATTCCTTCCCTGCCCAGCAGGGATGAGGGGGAGATAGCAGTTACAAATCTGACCCGTGGAGTAGGAGTAGTGTTCTGGGCTTTGGATGTCACAATGGCACCAGTCACAGCACCCGGGACTCATAAGACAGCTTTCTTCTCTCTGGAGTAATGCAGCAGTACATCTTCCAGTCAGGTCTCCGTATCATTCTAGAGGCTTGCTGCAATGTAGGGGCCCTCCTGCCACTGTGGTTGCAATATCCTCAGGGGAAAAGTGGATCCTGGTGTTCTCTCCTCTGTCCCTTCCCCACATGAGGGTGCCTTCCCTAAGGACTTCCAGTCCTGCTGATCAGGTTGTCCCATTTCTCTCTTCTTCACATCACTCCTGCTTCCTGTCTGTCGATTCCCAGTACTCTCTCTTAGACGATTGATCCAAAGGTGCTATTGGTCACTTTCAGTCCTCTCCATGAGTGTGGTATTGTGCAAGCTGCTTCTTGTCTATCATCTTGGATCCTCCTGTTTTTTATGTGTTCTGATTGCTCCATTGACCAACCATTCCCCTATTTCTCTCCCTCTCTTCAGGCCCACCTATTCCTTGAGACAAAACAATATTCAAATTAGGCCAGTTGATAACCCTAGATAGCCTCTAAGTAAGTGTTCAAGTGAAAGGAATAGTTGCACATCTCTCACTGTAAATCGAAAGCTAGAAATAATTCTTAGTGAGGAAGGCATATTAAAAGCTGAGACAGACCAAAAGCTATTCCTCTTTCATTAATACAATTAGCCAAGTTGTGAATGCAAGGAAAAAGTTCTTGAAGGAAATTAAAAGTGCTACTCCAGTGAACATATGAAGCATAAGAAAGAAAAACAGACTTATGCTGACACAGAGAAAGTTTTAGTGGTCTGGACTGAAGCTCAAACCGGCCATAACATTCCCTTAATCCTGTGCCTAATCCAGAGCAAGGTCCTAACTCTCTTTAATTCCATGAAGGCTGAGAGAGTTAACAAATCTGCAGAAGAAAATTTGGAAGATAGCTGAGGTAGGTTGATGACGTTTAAGGAAAGAAGTTGTCTCTATAACATAAAAGTGCAAGATAAAACAGCAGTGCTGATATAGATGCTGTAGCAAATTATCGAGATCTAGCTAAAAAAATTGATGAAAGTGGCCACACTGAATAACCGATTTTCCATGTATATGAAACAGCCTTTTATCTCCGATGTAGATAAAACAGACATATATACACAGCCATCTGAGAATTTTACAGCCAGAGAGAAGTCACTGCCTTGCTTCAAAACTTCACAAGACATGCTGACTCTTTTGCCAGAGGCTAATGAAGCTGGTGACTTTAAGTTAAAGCCAATGCTTATTTAAAATTCTGAAAATCCTAGGAACTTGAGAATTAAGCTAAATATCTGTTTATAGCATAATTTGCTGAATATTTAAGACAACTGTTGAGACATACTGCTCAGAAAAAAAGGTTTTTTCAAAATGTTATGCTCATTGAGAATACATCTAGTCACTCAAGAATGCTGATTAAGATGTACAAGGAGATTAATGTTGTTTTCATGCCTGCTAACACAACATCCATTCTATATCCCCTGGATCAAGGAGTAATTTTGACTTTTAAGTCTTGTTATTTAAGAAATACATTTTGTATGTCTATAGCTTCCATAGATAGTGATTTTGTGATGGATCAGGGCAAAGTAAATTGAAAACCTTCTGGACAGGATTTACCACTCTAGATGCCTTGAAGAACATTGATGATTCATGGGAGAAGCTCAAAATATCCACATTAACAGGAGTTTGGAAGAAGCTGATTCCAACTGTAAGGGGCTCAGAACTTCAGTAGAGGAGGTAAGTGTAGAAGTGGTAGATATAACAAGAGAACTAAAATTAGAAATGAAATCTGAAGATGTGACTGAATGGCTACAATCTCATCATATAATTTAAATGGATAAGAAGTTGCTTCTTAGGGTTGAGCAAAAATATTTGTTTCTTGAGATGGCATCTTCTCCTGGTGAAGATACTGGCAACATTATTAAAATGACAACAATGGTTTTAGAATATTACATCGACTTAGTTGATAAAGAGGTGGCAGATTTTGAGAAGATTGACTTCATTTTGAAAGTTCTATTGGGGGTAAAGTGCTATCAAAGATTCCATGCCACAGTAAAATCTTTTGTGAAAGGCAGGGTTAATAAATGTAGCAAACTTCATTCCTTTCTTAAGAAATTGCCACAGATATCCTAAAATTCAGCAACCACCATGTTGATTAGTCAGCAGCTATCACATTGAGGCAAGACGCACAACTAGCAAAAAGATTTTGATTTGCTGAGGGCTCAGATGATTGTTAGTATTTTTAGCATTAAAGTTCTTTTAGTTGAGGTGTATTCATTTTTTTACACATAATGTGATTGCACACTTAAGAGACTATAGTATATTATAAGCACACTTTTATATGAACTTGGAAACCAAAAAAATCATGTGACTTACTTTATTGCAATATGTGCTTTATTGTGGTGGTCTGGAACCAACCCACAATATTTCTGAGACATGTCTTTATATTACCTATGTTAAGACTAAAATGATTATATTCCTCAGAATAATGTTCATTTTTACACTAACTCTATAAAAACCCATTACTCTGTCATGATTTTCTAAAGAAAGCACTGCTTCTGCACAATCTGATATTACTCTCATCTATGCAATTATAAGCAAAATGTTTCATTAATAGTTCTCTTAAGTAATATTTTCAGTATGATCAGTGATTTCCAGACTGAATTTAATTACTCTTGGGTAAATTATAAGCACTTGTAAATATTTTGAAGGAAAAATTTATTGTGTTTTATTGCTTTCAAAACAAGTTTATGGATGCTGTACATTACTGGTACAGATAACAAAAGTAATTTTGTTTGTCAGCCAAAAAGAAAAAAATTTGGAAAATAATCTCAACTACTCTAGATGGTCCTGAATTTAAAGGTTTGTATTGTCCCTATTCACAATGGATATGGAGAGATAGGGCAGAAATTTAAAGAACAAAGGCCATCAAACCCTTAATAAAAGGGGAAGGTCTTCATCAAATATCAATGCACTTTATGTACAAAAGGTCTACACATTGCCGCTATGTAACAGAATATGTGTCTCTGAATACATTTAAGAGGATAAGTTTAAAACTTTTGTGAAAAAACTTCAGATAAGCGAGAACCTGTTAGCTATGCATGCATTTTATCTAATTTACACAGACCGCAGGGTCTTCATATTTATATTTACTCAAAAAATACATTTTAAAAATAGTTTTATATATTCATCAACAGAAAAGTCAGTGGTTGAGCCAGATCTCCTCATTTGTAGTATTAGTGGCAATTCTCTGCAATCTTGAAACCTATGTAGCCCACAAAGACACGGACACATTTGAGCTATAATGCCGTAGGATAGGACATCAATTTTATTTTATTATTTGATATTCACTAGGGAGATGGTTTTGTTTGCTTAGCACACTTTGCCTTTCCAACACTGGTTTCCACTGTTTGAAATGAACAGTTAAGAAACTGTTTATCCACCCTTTGGTCCTTCTGATGACTACTTACTCAGAAAAAAATATATTGTATTAGATTCTGTGCTCGAACTGCCTAGAAGTCACTAATACAATGAATTAGATGGTTAATTGAACACTGAAATCTTTAGCTTATATGAATCAAAGAACTGAAATCAAATACACTCTAAAAATGATATTCTCCTTTTGCTGGCTATATTAAATTAAGATGCTTGAAGCACTTTTGACAGCAATCATCAAAACACCCTCACCTCCCCCACTATCTTCTCCTTATAACCTGTTAAAAAGCACTGTCTACAATTATGGCATCATTTGTTATGCATGATATAACAGACTGCAAATATAAAGAGGTATTATCATTACTTTTGTCCTTTGTTCTTTCAGGCTAGAATATTGCATACTTCTTTACTTTGACATTTATTGCTTTTAGATTGGTAATAGAATGGTTTGTGTTGCTCATTATCTTGAATGATGATAATATTAGAGGTTGGGGAGTCTGTGTTCCCTGTTAAGTAAAGGATTTGTATAATTTAGCAAAAGCTATTACTGGACAATTACCCAGAATACAGTTCAAGTCTAATAAAGTTTAGTCATATCCAGTCTTAAATAGAATATTTACTATGGTTTCTAGGAAATTGGATCAGGTAGTATTCACACATACTTTTGCTGCTACTTTTCACCAGTTCACTCTGGCTGTTTTATAGGTAAAAATTACAGTGGCATGATTTGCTTATTATACTGGATGAAATAAAATGCAAACTTACTAGGTTTTGAATTATGAAGTTTTATTTTGTTCAGTAAAATATTTATATATTAATAAATTTTATTCACTTACATTGCCCAGAACCAATGTTCTATACCCTGACACATTACATTGATTTGCTAATTGTTCTCTATGAGCATTTCCAAGTCCTTCATAGCTGTAATCAAACATTACACAAAGTTCAAATGAAAAAGAAAAGACTTTAGCCAGAAAGATCATTTTACTATAAGGAGCCCAACTGGTCATGTCTGCAAAAAAGTATGTTTCTACATAGCATTGGCTAATAATATATGGGGAGAAATAGGAAAGACTAAATCTATAGCACTTGAAAAATATAATCAACAACCTCAGTATTAGGGATTCATAAGAAACACAAATTGGAAAAGTGACACACACAAAAATATGTTGGATAAGGCCTAGGGCTTAGGGCATAGGGCTAGTTACCTGTTATGCATTAACTAAATTTGTTCAAGTGGGACACAACGTTTTCATGGGTTTAAATCCTGATATCATTATTTGTTTCTTGAGAAGATAGTTTAAAGGCGGATTCCAATTTAGTGTATTAAGGAGGATGAAGAACTTGTGAAAAATCTCAATCCCAAATTTATGGAAGCAAGGAAGGGATGCATGGTGTCACTGAAAACGCTGGGGCTCTTGGCCAAAGTTGTCTGTCAATGTAACCAAATACAATTGAGAAATATATTTAAATTTATAATAATTAATAATAAGAAAATAAAATCTTCAATCATTTATAAGAACATAAATCTTGTATTTGTAATTGATTCTATTTTTTCAGTAGAACATTACTATTTTACTAAAATACTATTTTAATATTTTGGTTCATTGATAAAATGTTTTCTCAATATCTGCACTAATATATGTATTGATTTTGATATAGAAATGTTTCTTATATCTTTTTAAGATAATTTACTAATACTTCAGTGAAGTGGCTTATTCTGTCATGAGAAAATATTATTGAAAAAGGAATATGTGAAAGAAGACAGATTGATTTTTTTGAATTCAACAGAACCCCCTGCCAATATAAAAATTTGCGGATGTTCAAGTACCATATATAAAATGGCATAGTATTTGCATGTATCTTGTGCACATCACTGCATATATTTTAAATCATCTCTAGATTATTTATAATACCTGATACAATGTAAATGCTATGTAAATAGTCATTATACTGTATTGTTTTTGTTTATATTTTTATTGTTATTATTTATTTATTTGACTATTTCTAAATTATTTCTTATGTTATCAAACCAATGGTGAAGAGCTGAGCTGGAAATTTTAAGTAATATCTTATAACAATTGAAATTTAATATATTTAAAACCTATGCGTATAGGAGATTTTGTGCAATAGTAGCATGACTTAATTACTATTGAACAAAAATATTTAAGACACACTAAAGAAAGAAGTTGTATATTGATCCAAGATTAAGTCGTATGCCATCTGGATCACTCTGTATTGTTCACTGTGCATTCGACCAGTGTAAATAGAAAACATTTTTCACTGCATGACACCAAAACAGATGCCTCGTGAAGCATCATGCTAATGGAAAATGCTCTGGAAATTGAACTGTATGATATATCTAGGAGTACTTTAGATTTTTTAGGTGAAGATAGAATAAGTCAATGTTACAACAATAATTCACCCATTCATTAAAATATCCATCAAACAGATAATAGAACAAAAACTATTAACCTAGATAAAATGAATCCTAGATAGATTATGCACTTCAGTTGTTCACGAATTTGTAAAGTAGATAAAATAAATATACATGTTAACTGGTATTATGAAAAGAGTGAGGATTTAAAGAATTTGTTTAGTTATCTATTATTATACAATAAATTATCTTAAAATTTCTCTTAAAACAACATACATTTATTATCTTACAGGTTCTGTGAGTCAGAAATTTGGGAACAGTTCAGCTTGGCCCTCTGCTTCATGGTCTCTCATAAGACCCTAGTCAACATCTCAGTCATCTTGTGCCAACAAACTCAACTACTAAGATTCAAAAGTGTATTGCATATTAACTAATATTAAATATTTATTATTACTTTTACTAATTTTATATGGACAAATTCCTTAAAAATATAACCTATCAAAACTCACTCAGGAAAATAGTAAATAAGATTAAGCCTTATATCTATTATAGAAATTGAATTTATAGTCAGAAAATTTTCCACTAAGAAAATTTTAGGCAGAGATGCCTTCAGTGATGAATTCTCCATAAACTCCCCTAGAAAACACAGGAGAAGGAAACACTCTCAATAGATTTATGAGACAAGCATTACTCTAACTCTAAAAGCAGAAAAAGATATAAAACAACATATCACTACATAATAATATCTTTCATTGACCTGGATGTAAAAATCCATAATATAATGTTGGAAAATTTAAGTAATATGTAAAAAAGTTAATATATTATGATCACGTGTGGTTTATTTTTATTCCTTGAAGAAAAATTTGGTGTAATAATAAAAAAAATTATGATCATGGTACAAGAATATTCCTTACCAATCTTTTATTAGCTAGAGGATTTGTAGTGATGCTCCCTCTTCATTCCCAGTATAGATAAATTGTGACTTCTCTTTTTTCCCCTTATCCATTTGGCTAGATTTTATCAATTTTATTAATTTTTTTCAATGAAAAAGGCTGGGAAGAGGGTGAGACCTTGACGGAAGTAACTGAGGACTAAGATTGAGGAAATGTACCTGTGGGCAAAATTCCTAGGAGGATATGATGACCAAAAATTAACAGTCAAAAAATCTAGAGATTAAATTTAAAAGTCCATTGCCAATTACAGTGAGCTATGAAAACCAATGACCGTAATATCATGGATGTCATGCGTTACCAATGTTGACGTGTTCGGCTATTTTTCACATTGCTCTCTGGTGATAATTTTTTATTTCAACTTTGCTCAGCAGCAAAAGTAAAGCCTTTCTCCGCTCTAAGAATCTGCTTTGCTCTATTTCCATTTTTGTTGTTGTTTTTTAGTTTTAATTTAACAGAATGTGTGGTACTTGATACCAAGAGGTGAGATGGTGATATGAAAAGAAAAGCAATAATACTTGAAAGTCTGGATAGAGATAAAACCTATTTGTTGGAAAGAATGAAGGATATGATTTCTCAATATACTTTACATCATGTATATTAGTTTTCTTTTTTTGTATTTACTTCTAGGCCTTACCCTCTACAAGATATATATTTGAAATGTATTGAATGAGATTAAACAGGAAATTTAGTGAAGGGATTCAGAAACTGTGTGACATATCATAATTCACCAGTAAGATTTATCCAGAAGAAACAATAGAGCAGTTGAGATGGAGTAGTGTGAGAGTAAGAAGTGTCTGCCACCCAAAGGTGAATTTGCAGAATTACATGTTTTAGCAGTGTACTAAGGTCAATGGAAAAAAATGGTAAAGACAAGTAAAAAGAGTCATTGAAAAAACAAGAAATTATAAGAGAAGAGATGAGACAATTATGAGACATGGAATGGGTTGAGACAAACAAGTAACTTTGGGGAAATTAGAATACATCAACTCTGTTGAGTCTTTCTGTAGCCATAATCTGTTTGCCCAAAGTGGCCTTTTTCTCTTGTTGCTACTAGATACATGAAAAATGGCTGGGAAAATTTGTGTATATGTGTTTGCTGTGTGTGTAAGTGTGTTTGTGTATGATTTATGTGTGTGTGTATGTATATATTCCCCCTTACATAGAGTATTATATTTTTATTCCTCCAGTGGGAACCTACTCTATCAAAATATATGTATTATATAAACTTGAAATATCCAAAATATCATGCCAAATATGTGAGTAGTATCTAAAATTATAGAATATAAAAGAATAAACAAAGATCCTGTGCAAGATATGATCAGAAACATCTTATCTTACATTTTCTACATTTTTTTAATGTGGGCTCCCATGGTGATGGGAGGAAGAAAGAATTAGTAAGGGATTGTTATAATGACTTTCAAAATCTTTAGGGAAATTCTCTTTTTTTTTCAGTTTTGGGATAAGGCACCACTTCCATAGAATGGTGGAATTCACTAATACAATGTACTCCCCTATAACTTTTTGGCTGAAATATTTTGGTCTTCATCTCAGTTACCCCAACATCTCCATTGAATTATACATTTTTTTAAAAGGACATTACATCTTCGTATCCACAGTATCCTGACATATTATCTGTATTAACTTGGGCTTCTTTATTTGATCCACTGATTTCATTTTTCACACTTTTCTTGGGGAAATCACATCTCCTCTCATATATTGAACAGCCTTCGTATGCTGACTCACCTAAGTACGTAAGCTCCAGCTTTGTTTTTTTACCTACCTTTCAAACACATCTATCAAACCACACTTTCCTACCTATGTGTGGTATGGGCTTATCAGACTCAAAGTTTCCAAATGTGAACACATCGTTCCCTCTCAACGTGCTTCTAGGTATTTTATACCTCAGTGTTACCATCTTCTACTTGGGCATTGAATCATTACGCCTGAAAGTTAATCTTGATTTCTGCTCTTTTTTTCAATATATCTTCTAAATTACTTTAATTTATTCATTGTTTTCTAGGCCTACCACCATCACTCTAGTTTATTTCTTCATGAATTCATCTTTGACATCTATGACAAACACCTTAACTGGTTTCTCTGCTTCCAGTTTTGTCTCCCCCAAATTCTTTCTCTGCATAGGCTTCAAAGTGAATCTCTCAAATTTCAAATCAACCTGTATAACTTTTGTGTCTACTTTGCCCAAAGAGTCCTTCTCACCTACAGAATGAATAGCAAACAATTTAACATGATTTTCAAGGATCCTTGTTTAACTCCAACTCTCATTTCTTGCTAGTGTCTACTTCATACCACTGACACCAAGAAAATTATGTTCCTGGCTCCCATGTTTTTGTATCCCGTCTTCTTAGAAAGTATTTTCTTCTTTCCAATCATATTTGGTCTGGCTAACGTTTATTTATCTTTTATGACTCAGATCAAATGCCAGGTCCTAGAGAAAGACATTCTCATCATCTCCCCCCCACATGTTCAGGCTTGGCTGTGTATTCTTTTTCTTGTTCCCTTTAATATTCCATACAGACTAGTGCATTTCCCTTACAGAACTAAATTTGTCTGTTAATTTGACTTTCTCAAATAGACTCTGAAATCTTTGAGGATACAGACTTTGGCATTAATTTTTTAAATCCAAACAGTTCTTAGTACGTGGTGCATATAATTATTTGATAATTGAATAATGAGTTTTGAATGAAAGAATACCTCACTGAATAAACGGCAAGAGGAGAAATGATAATATGTATCATTTTGAAGGCTTGGATAGACTACAATCATAGACTTAAAACACCTAAAAGGAATCCCGCAATTCTAATTAAGATTGTATCTATGTTTTATGAACTTTCCTTTTTAAAGTAATCCATAGCAGATTTTTTGTGCGTGCATGTGGGTTCGAGTTTGTGCGCATGCCAATAATGAAAATAGAGTAATGTATCTTTTGTGATGTATGAACACTTTCATTTCAATTAATTTCCAGAAAATGAAATAAACTTTACATTTTATTTTAATTGTATTTCAATCTCCAGTTTAATCTAGGGGTTAAATATTCTGTCGTTCAAACTATGTTCTTTTGATTCAACACTTTACTTTTCTATCTATAAGTGATTTTTATCTTGAGCAATTTAGTTAACTTTTATTTATATTAGTTTTCTCTGCTATAAATGGGAATGTCAACAAACCTCACGCAAAGAGTTGCTACTATGGTTGAAGATTATTGAGCCAAATTCCCAGTGTTCCTTTAAATACTACAGAATCTCTAACAGGAAAATAGCACCCAGAACGGTGTCTGACATCTTGTAATCAGTCAATAAATGTTAACTAGTATTATTACTACTGTGCAAATTAAATGGATTCTATGATTCAAAAATATTTCTCATCCAAATAAATGACTATACTGTGATAAATTAAGTGATGTCTTAGGGATCTAGAAAGCCTGAAGAATTGCCAACTCCTGATCTATGTAAGTTCTCCGGGAGTCCCTCATCATTCATTTTTAATTAATATATTTGTATTCCTTTCTTTCCAGTCTCTCAGCTCTCATTTCTTGCTATTGTCATATTCCAAATGCTAATATTATTTCCTGTCAGTGAGTATATTTAGGTAGACACAAAGTTGAGCAATATAGTTTGAAGATATGGCTACTTGACAAAAGACGTAAACACCAGGAAAGAAATTGATGAAGTCAAGATGTTCTACATAGTTTGCTAGATGGCTGTTTACTTCAATTAGTTCAAGAAAGAGTCTGACAAGACTTGATGTAGAGATCATCACAGATTTCAAAAGCTGTAATAAATATAAATTTTAAATCCATATTCCTTGAGTTTATTATTTACACATATTGTATATTAAACACACACATTTAACATATATGTATATGTGTATGTACATGTGTTTATCATTGGTTTATTATAACTCTATTTTCATTACCTAAACTCGAGTTTAACAAGTTGAAGTAGAAACTTTTACAAGAAAATAGAGTTCACTTCCATTTTCTCAAGTTTTAACTTGTCCCAGGGATTGATCTATCCCTTTCTGGAAATTGTATGGAATCACCTGTGTTTTTTATTCTTTTTCAGATTGTGAAGAATGTTAATGCAGCATCTTTGTGGTGTTCTGTGCCTGAGATCTCACTTTAGTAGCCAGCTACCATGGGAACCTGTTTGGCAGGTGCAATCTAACTTCACAGTAATTTCCTCTCCCTTCTTCCTATGTCTGCCAATCTTTGATTGTTAACAGCCATTTCAATAGTGAAAGAAGAGCAGCAGTAAAAAAGGAAAGGATTCCACTAGGTGAAAAAGGATTTTTCACCTAGTGGCTTATTAGTCTCATCAATAAGAGCTTTTCGATTAAAGTATATTGGAATTTATGACTATTCCTAATTTATCATCTTGATTAACACTTTGGTTATCAGTATTACCTGATGAGTTTGGTATCAACACAAATTCAACAATTAAAATGTTAAAAGTACATTTGAGAAATCTTATTTTCTGTTTTTTCTACATCAGAAACCATCAACTAGATAGTTTAATATATTTTCTTTTAAACAAATCTTTAAAAAAATGTATACATAATCATTATAAAAACAAAGAGAAAGCAAAACTAATATTTTCTAGCAATGTCAATTTTTAATTTTTTACAATGCTTTAGATTAGTTATCATTTTATTACTTCTCTTATTGAGATCTAAAATGTTTAAGACATTATAATCAGAGCTTCATTTATTCTACGATAATGTAAGAACTACTACTCTTTCTTTCTTTTTTTTTTTTATTTCAGGATATTATGAGGGTACAAACATTATGGTTACATTTTATGCAAATCAAAACCACAACGAAAACTACTGCTTTTTAAGACAAGTTTAGGAGGGCAGATCTGAAAAATAAGCTTCAATCCATAATTTATGCTTGCTCTTCCTTTTCTTTCTCTCTTCTTAAAGCTTAATTTGTGCCTATACATTTCAATGACAGCAAATCAATAAATGTAGGAGAAAATATAGTAAACCGATTGTATTTTTTTGGCTTAGATGATGCCAGTCACTTACCCTTATAGATTGGTTTGATTATACTAACTCATTCTTCTAGTGGAGAGTCAACATAACTGATAAGTAAATATAGGCAAGAATCATATTTTTCTGTTATGTTTTTACATTCCTCCCATTTGGCTATGTGAGGCCTCCATAAGCTTATAACACATTCTAAAATAAATACTTAATCATTTTTTAGGGCTACACATATAAAAACAATAGAATTCAAATAAGGACTTTTATTTGTTCCCATATTATCCTCTAAATGTGCTGATACATATATTTTTTGATTTGTAAATTATCACAAAGTTTTGTATTTTGTTTATGTCTAATGAGAAATATATGTGAGAATATGATTTTAAAAGAAGCAGATAAGCTTTAAAGGAAGGGCTGAAATAATTTTGACTTATTTTTTAGCAGAGTTTTTATTTATTTATTTATTTTTTATTTCAGCATATTATGGGGGTACAGATGTTTAGGTTACGTATGTTGCCCTTATCTCCCCTACTCTGCCAAGTCAGAGCTTCAAGCGTGTCCATCCCCCAGATGGTGCACATCGCACTCATTATGTATGCATATACCCATCCCCTCCGCCCCCCTCCCACCGACACCCAATAAATGTTATTCTTATATGTGCACTTAGGTGTTGATCAGTGAAAC
>CAUYSK010095598.1:0-19196 GCA_963575035.1 Avahi laniger | reverse complement strand
GACAGATAACCAAGCGCCTGAGGTCTTGTAAACAAGCCAAGGTGTCTCATTGTCCTGCATACGGTAATGAGATTAAGAAGTTAAGATGCAAGCGTCTGCTTCCCTTAAGCAATCGTCTGGAAGGAATGAAAATGTGTTTTCCTCAAGACGCCCAAGATAGTCACATACCAGGAAATAGCTGCTGGACATAGAAAAAGTATATAATAAAACGACTGGTAGAATTCACTACTGCAGTCTTGTACATCTTGTGTGTGCGTCTGTGTGTTTCTTTCTGTGTCCATCCCGCGTTCTGCAATCCGGGCCGTGACAACTTGGTATTGGCAAAATGACAGCCAAATAGATCAATGAAACTGAATAATGAGTCCAGAAATAAACCCACATAAATACAGTCAATGGATTTTCCACAAAGAGGCAAAATGGAGAAAATATGGTCTTTTCAACAAACAGTGCTGAAACATGAGCATTCACGTGCAAAAAAAAAAGAAGAATTTTAACAGACCTTACACCCTTCACAAATATGAACTCAAAGGGATCACAGAACTAAATGTAAAAGACAAAACTGTAAAACTGCTTTTACAGTTTTACAGTAGGAGAAAACCTATATGACTTTGAGTTTTGTGTTGACTTTTTAGCTAAATCACCAAAGGCATAATTCATGAAAGAAAGAATTGATAAGCTGGGCTTCATTAAAATTAAAAATTTCTGCTCTGCAAACTACACTTTCAATAGGATAAAAAGAAAAGCCACAGACTGGGAGAAAATATTTGTAAAACATACATCTCATAAAGGACTTTTATTCAAAATATACAAAGAACACTTAAAACTCAACAATAAGAAAACAAACAACCTGATTAAAAAATGGGTCAAAGACCTTAATAGATACATCACCAAAGAAGACATAGAGATGGAAAGTAAGTATATAAAAAGATGTTCCACATTATATGTTATTGTGAAAATACAAATTGAAACGACAGTGAGATACCACTACACCCATGTTAGAATGGCCAAAATTCAGAACACTGACAACATTGAACACCAATGAAGATGTGGAACACTAGAAGTGCTCATTCATTTCTGATGGGAATGCAAGGTAGTAGAGCCACTTTGAAAGACAGTTTGGCAGTTTCTTACAAAACTACACATACTCTTACCATAAGATCCATCCTTGATATTTAACCAAGTGAGCTGAAAACTTATATTCATGCAAAAACGTCCACACAGATGTTTAAAGTAGCTTTACTCAGAATTGCCAAAACTCGGAAGCAACCAAGACGTACATCAGTAGGTGAATAGAGAAACAAACTGTGGTATATCCAGACAATGGAATATTACTCAGCACTAAAAACAAATGAGCTATCAAGCAATGAAGAGACAAGGTGGAACACTGAATACATCTTAGTAAATGAAAGAACCCAGTCTGAATAGGCTACTTACCGTATGATTTCAACTGTACAGCATTCTGAACAAGGGAAAACGATGGAGACGGTAAACAGATCAGTGGTTGCCAAGGGCTAGCAGGGGAGAGGGATGAATCAGAACACAGAGGATTTTTAGGGCAGTGAAACTACTCTGTGGGATACTATAATGGTAGAAACATGTCAGTACACATGTGTCAAAACTCATAGAACTTACAACATCAAGAGAGAACTCTAATGTAAGCTATGGATTTTTGGACAATCATGACATATTCCTGTAGGTTTACTGATTGTAACAAATATACTCACTGCTGGAGCAGGATACTGATAGTGGGGAAGGCTATGCACACATGTGTGGAGGGGGATATGGGAAATCTCTGTATTTTTTGCTCAATTTTGCTGTGAATCTAAATCTGCTCAAAAAATAAAGTCTATTAAAAATACGGAAGAACCTTAAAAACATATTGCTAAGTGAAAGAAGACCATCTGAAAAGGTGACATGCTGTATAATTCCAACTTACAACATTCTGGGAAAGGTAAAGCAATGAGGATGGTAAAAAGTTCAGTGGTTGCCGGAGGTTCAGGAGAGAGTGGGAGAAAGGGATAATTAGGTGTGGCACAGGGGACTTTTAGGGCCGTGAAAGTACTCTGTGTGATACTGCAATGTTCATACAGAATACATGTCACTCTATATTGGTCAGAGCCCATGGAATGCAGAACACAGAGAGTAGACTCTAATGCAGTCTATGGATTTTATTTAATAATAGTGTATTGGCTGGGCACAGTGGCTCACACCTATAATCCTACCACTTTGGGAGGCTGAGGCAGGAGGATCCCTTGAGCCCAGGAGTTCAAGGTTACAGTGAGCTGTGATAGCACCAGTGCACTACAGCCTGGGTGACCTGTCTCTAAATAATAATAATAATAATAATAATAATAATGTATCAATATTAACTCATGAATTGTAAAAAATGTACCACAGTAATTCAAAATATAAGTCATAGAGGAAATTAAGGGGGGAGGGATATATAGGAACTCTGTACTTTCCATTTATTTTTCTATAAACTTAAAGCTGTTCAAAAAATTTTAAATCTATTATTTTTAAAAAAGAAAAAATAGCAGAAATGGAAAGAAGTGGAAAAGATGACACAAAAATGAAGGGGAAAATCAATCAATCAAGATTGACACAGATATGAGAATTAGCAGACAAGAAAATTAAAAACATTTGCTATAAATATATTTTATATATTCAAAATGATAGAAACATGAAAGAAGAGCTATCCAATCAAACATCTAAGATAAAAATAATAATGTGCAAAATGAAAATATGCTGGATTAGAGTAATAGCAGATTAGATGTTGCAGAAGATTGACAGGTGAACTTAAAGAAATAGAAATAGAAATAGAAATCAGACAAAATAAAACACAAAATGAAAAGAAAAAATAAAATTGAATAAAGCATCTGTAAGCTGGGGGAGAGGTTCAGTTAGTTCAGTGTACATGCAATTGGGTCCCATCCATGAGAGAATAAAATGTAGGAAGAGACAAAAATATCATAAGAAAAAAGGCTGAAAATTTTCTACCTTTGATGAAAACTAAGGTTGCACAGAAACAAACTTTAAAAACAAAAAATGAAGAAAACAACACCAAAGTGCATTATATTCAAATTGCTCTAAATCTGTGACAAAGAGAAAGTCTTAAAAGCAGCCAGAGAAAGAGACAAAATTAAGAATGATTACAGATTTCTCATCAAACACAATGGAAATGAAGAGATATTGGAGCAACATTTTGTAAATACTGGAAATTTTTTAAAAAATGAATTGTTTAAAAACCTATTAATCTAGAATTCTATAACCAGCAAAAATGTGATTCAGAAATGAAGGCAGACCAGTGCCACGGCTTATGCCTGTAATCCTAGCACTCTGGGAGGCCAAGGCAGGAGGATTGCTTGAGGCCAGAAACTTGAGGTTTGGGTGAGCTATAAGGATGCCACTACACTCAAGCCAGGTTGACAGAGCAAGACTTAGTCTCAAAAAAAAAAAAAAAAAAGAAAGCAAAATAAATATTTTTTTCAGAAATACAGAAGTTGAAGACATTCATCACCAGCAGAACTGCACTATAATAAATGTTAAAGGAAGTACTTGAGAGTACTTGAGGCACAAAGAAAATTATACCCATAAGAAATATGTGTCTACACAATGGAATCAAGAGCAATAGGAATGGCAAACATATAGGAAACTATAAATTCATTTTCCTTATAATTTAAATGTCTCTAAAAATAAGTGGCACTTTAAAGAAAAGTAATAACAAGGTCATTTAGGATTTATAACATATGTAAAGGTAAAATGCATGATAATACCATGAAGATGGGAGAGGAGAAATGGAAATATACTTTTGCGAGATACTTATATTATAAAGGAAGTGTACAATATCAACGGAGGTAGGCTGTGACAAGCCAGAGACGTATACCGTAAACCTTAAGGCAGCCACTGAAATAATCAAAGTGTTACAATTAAATATACAACAACAGATAGAAATGGAATCATAAAAACACTCTATTAATCTTAACAAAGACAGGGGAAGAAGGGAAGTGTAACAAAGCAGAGATCAGACAAGTACAAAAAGAAATCAAGATGATAGAGTTAAGCCTAACCATAACAATGATCACATTAAATCTAAAGGTCTAAATATATAATTAAAAGTCAGAGACTAAAGGTTGAATATAAAAGGATTACTGAGCTGTATACTGCCAACAAAAATGAATTGCTGAGTGGGCGCAGTGGCTCACGCCTGTAATCCTAGCTCTCTGGGAGGCCGAGGTTGGAGGATCGCTTGAGTTCAGAAGTTTGAGATCAGCCCGAACAAGAGGGAGACCCCATCTCTACTAAAAATAGAAAAATTAGCCAGGCATGGTGGCCTATGCCTATAGTCCCAGCTACTCAGGAGGCTGAGCAGGAGAATCACTTGAGCCCAGGAGTTTGAGGTTGGTGTGAGGCAGGCTGATGCCACAGCCCTCTAGCCCAGGATATAGAGCGAGACTCCATATCAAAACAAAACAAAACAAAAAGAATTTTAAGTAAAAATATGCAAGTAAATGGGTAGAAAAGTATACATCATGCTAATCAAAAGAGAGTTGAAGGGGCAATGTTAATATCACACAGGGAATATTTCAAAGCAAATAATATTATAAATAATAAAGAATTTCATTTCATAATGATAGAACTGTTCATTTGTCAATAAGACATAATAGTCCTAAATATTTAGGCATATACAGAGCTTGAAAATTCATAAAGCAAAAATGGATAGAAATGCAAGTGAAATAGGAATATCTCAATTAGTATCAGTAATTTCTGTTCCCCTCAATAGTCAATAATTGATAGAACAAAGAGAGAATTAATAAAGATAGAGAAAACTTAAACTACACTATTATAGTTTTGATTTAGCTGAAATGTATAGAATACTCCAACCAACACCAGCATAGTAGAAATCATTCTAGAAGCACATGGCAACAACACATTTACCACGATAACCATATTCTGTGTCATAAAAACAAATCTCAATCATCTTGAAAATATTCAAGCTTTAAAAATACATTTTCTGACTACAAGGGAATTAGAAATCCATTGCAAAAATATCCCTGGAAAAGCCTTACATATTTGAAAATAAATTACCATACTTCTAAATAACACATGAGTCAAAGAAAAAAATCAAAAGAGAAATTAAAATGTATTTGGAACTGAATGAAAATGAGATCACAACATATTCAAATTTGTGGAATGCCCCTAAAATACTTCTTAGGGAAAAATTTAGAACAGTAAATGCTTGTGTTAGAAAGGAATAAAAGTCTCAAATCATTGACTTCAGATTCCACCGTAAGAAAGCAGAAAAGACAGAATAAAACTCACAGTAAGTAGGGGAAAGCAAATAATAGAGACCAGAGAGGAAATACATAAATAGAATACAGAAAAGCAAACCAGGAGATCAATGAAGCCAAAAGATGGTTTCTGGCAAAGATCAATAAAATTGACAAAACTATAGCCAGCTTGATTAGGAAATAGAGAAAAATGAC
Organism: Avahi laniger; assembly: GCA_963575035.1. Classification (NCBI taxonomy): domain Eukaryota; kingdom Metazoa; phylum Chordata; class Mammalia; order Primates; family Indriidae; genus Avahi; species Avahi laniger. The sequence goes on along the minus strand of CAUYSK010095598.1, from coordinate 13,713 downwards.
AGAAATTACCAATATCAGGAATGAAAGAGGTGACATCACTACAGATGTTGCAGGTATTAAAAGGATGATATAGGGTATGATGAACAAATTTATGGCAATAAATTAAGCATCTTAGATTAAATGGACAGATTTCCTTGAAAGACACAAAGCCCACTTCTAAGCCCACTTACAAAAAAAAATAATAATAATTTGAAGAACTCTGCATCTATTTTAAAGATTGAATTTGTAGTTGAATCTTTTTCCAAAAGAAGAAAATGTAGGCCCAGATGGCTATACTGGTCAGTTCTAACAAACTTTTATGGAATAAATACAACTATTCTATACAAAATTGTCCAACTCATTATATAAAGACAATATCACCCTAATACCAAAACTACAAAAAGAAAGTTACAGATAAACAATCCTCATGAGCATAGATTAAAAAATTCTAAACAAAATCTTAGCAGATTGATTCCAAAAGTGCATAAAAATATAATACATTATGACCAAGTGGAATTTATCTTAATAAAGAAAATTTTGTTTAAAAATTTTAAATGAATGAATATAATTCACCATATTAACAATCTAAAAAATAAAAACTATATGATTATTTTAAGATATGCAGAAAATGATTTAGCAAAATCATTAAATAAAATCCAATATTCATTTCTATTAAAAACTTTCAGCAAACTAAGAATAAAAGACAACTTTCTCAACCTAGTAAATGTCAAATACAAATATTACCATTAACAACGTATTTTATGGTGAAAGATTAAATACTTTATTCCCAAGAACATGCCAAGACAGACATGTTCATACTCATTATCACCATTCAGCATTGTACTTGAGGTTCTGGGCAGTGTTGTAAGATAAGAAAAATGAATAAATACATTCATATTGGAAAGAAAAAAATAAAATGATTTTTATTCACAGGCAACATGATAATCTATGTAAAAAAAAAGTTGATGAAATATACAAATATACAAAAGCAATAAGTGATTTAACAAGCTTCAGAATACAATGCGCAAAAATCAATTGTTTGGAAATGCAAAAAACCTAGAACAGCCAAAACAACCTGAAAAAAGATTAAGACAGAAAAATAACACTACCCAATTTAAAGAATTATTATAAAGTTGCGGCAATGAAGACAGTGTGGCATCGACCTCATGCGAGACAGATCAACGGCATTTAGAGCACAGGAGCAGACCCACGCCTGTGTGGTCATCTCATTTTTGACAAAGGCGACCACAAGACAATTTAGCGAAAAATGAATAGCCTTTTCAGAAAACCATGTTGGAATCGTTTTATATCCATATACAAGACAGCAAAATTGACCTCGTTCCATAGAAAAATGAACTCAAAATGGATAATAGACCACAATTGTAAACCTAAAACTATAAAACATTTTAGAAGAAAAATTAGGAGAAAAATCTTTATGATCGTGACGTAGACAAAGATTTCTTAGATACGACACCAAAAACGAGATCTGTAAAAAACAGTTTGATAAATTAGACTGCATCGAAATTAAAAATGTTTGCTTTTCAAAGAAAACTGTCAGAACACTGTTAAAGACACTGTTCTGAGATTGAAAAGACAGGGCTTGGACCAACAGAATACACTTTCAAAACATATATACAATGAAGTGTATTTAGAATATGTAAAGAACACTCAAAAACCAATACTAAAAAACAAGTAATTTCTTTTTAATGGGCAAAAGATTTAAACACTTCACCAGCAAAGATGCCTGTTTGGCAAGTAAGCATGTAAACATTAGTCACAAGGAAACACAAATTAAAACCACAAAGAGATACCGCTACACATATACTACTTTGACTCACATATACTACAATGACTCAAATTAAAAACCCTGACCACATCAAGTATTGGAAAAGAGATACGGGCACTGTAATTTTCATATACTGCTAGTGGAAATCTGAAATCATGTAACTACTCTCAAAAACTTTCTGTTGATTTCTTAAAAAGTTACATTTTTGGCTTTTTAAAATCTAGATTCCATATAAGTGAAATGATGCAATATTTTTCTTTTGATGTGAAAAAAATTTCAAATGTACAGAGATAGAGAATAGAACTGGGCAGGAGTGGGAGAGGTAGATCAGAGGACACAAAGCAGCTGGTGTGTAGGATGGACGCGTCCAGAGCTCTAACGGGCAGCATGAGCGCCGCAGGTAACGGCGCTGTGGCGGGGTGTGCTAAATGAGTGGATTTTAGCTACCCCTCCCCCAAAGAAAAAGAAACAAAAAAATGGGTAACTACGCCAATTTGCCTCACTGTAGTACACTTGTTACTATCTATATGTATCCCATAATATCATGTTGTATGCCTTAAATATACACATAAAATTTATTTTTAAAAATGTTGAATGTACATTTAATATATGATCCCACTCCAAAGTATTTCTCTCAAGACAAAAAAAGAACATGGATCTGTAGACTTGCATAGAAATGTTTACAGCAGTTTTTTGTAAAAGCTAAAAAATTGGAAGCAATATAAATGGTCATCAAAAAGTTCATCAAAAGTAAATGTTTTATCAAAAAATCCCAAAACAACAGATGCTGGCATGGATGCGGAGAGAAAGGAACACTTATACACTGTTGGTGGGACTATAAACTATGAATAGTACAATCCCTATGGAAAGTAGTATGGAGATACCGCAAAGAACTAAAAGTAAACCTACCATTTGATCCAGCAATCCCACTACTGGGTATTTACCCAAAGTAGAAAAAAAGACATTTTATAAAAAAGACAGTTGCAGTTGAATGTTTATAGCAGCACAATTCACAATTGCAAAGATGTGGAAACAACCCCAGTGCCCATCAATACATGAGCGGATTAATAAAATGTGATATATGTATAGCACGGAGTGTTACTCAGCCACAAAAAACAATGGTGAACTAATATCTTTTATAACAACCTGAATGGAACTGGAGACCAATGTTTCAAGTGAAATATCGCAGGAATGGAAAACAACCACCACACGTACTCACTATTAAATTAGAACTAGTAGATCAACACTCACATGCACATGTGGTGGTGAAATTCAATGGAAATCAAGCAGGTTGGGTCAGGGGCAGAGGATGGGTGAATTCACACCTAATGGGTCCAGTACTCACTATCTGGGTGATGGACACATTTATAACTTTGACTCAAACTGTACAAAAGCAATTCATGTAAGTGAAACATTTGTACCCCTGTAATATTCTGAAATAATAAAAGAAAAGTAAACAGATAAACAAAGTGTGGTCTATTACACAATGGCACAAGGGATGAAATATTAATACATGTAACACTGGAAGGCATCTTAAAATAATTAGGCCAGGTGGAAAAAGCCAGGCATGAAAAGCATATACTGTATGATTCCATTTATGTAAAATTTTAGAAAAGCCAAATTAATCCATATTGACCAAAAACAGACCAGTGGTTGCTTGGTCATGAACGTAGGAGGAAGCACACAGCTCAGACTTTCTACTTGGCCCAGGTATCATTCCTGGGGTCATGGTAGGAGGGGCAACGCCTCACGAAAGAGAGAAAATCTGCGGTCGAGGAGGCCTGGCTAGAAATGAAGACCTAGACTCATTACTGTCCCCGGGTCCTCACTGGGCACATTCTGAAATTCTTCAGGAAACTGGCAAACAAATACAGCACAGCCAAGAGTTAAAGTTTGAGCATTTCCGACTCTCTGTACTTCCACCAATTCTGGCTAAATCCCGGGACATTGCATTTTCTTAACTCTGGGCATTTGCCTTTTTCAGGCTTAACAGCTTCCTTAGAACATATTTATGTCAAAATCAACATTGCTTAGAGAGAAATCATGACAAGAAAGAAAAATAATAATGGCTTCATTTATCTTCATTTTTATTCTAGGGCACCATCCGGGGGCCACTGCATTTCTTCTTGCTTTAAGTTTGTTGTTAGGTTGATTACATTTGTTGAATGCATAATCAAGAAAAATCAGTTGGTTACGTACATCAGTGTCCATCCAGGAGCTTGGCCAAGCCATTTTACCACTACGTATGTGGAAGTAAAGTCACGAGAATAAGACTTCCTTTGCGTGAAAAAGGATGCTGACCTCAATTTGGGAGGGAGAATGAGAGAGGCCAGCTCAGACAGAGGTGTGACAAGCCTGGACTTGGTGGATCCATTTTGCAAGCAACAATGTAACAGGTCAAGAGTTTTAAAAATGTGCATTCTTTTTGACACCCCCCCCCCCAAATCTGTGAATATATCTTTGGAAAGGACAGCGATGTGGGGAACTTTTATTTGTGTTGTTACTAACACCAGCTTGTCTATAATAGTCTTCTCTGTACCTATAGAGATATAGATGTATATACGATATACAACAATTGTAATTTTAAATTAAAATTTTAAGAATAATACGGAAAAAATGTTTATGATATAACAGTAGGTAAAATAAATCAGGAAACTAAACAATATTTTCAGTATGATTCCAATTAAGCACAAAATACAGGGATTTAAAATAAATTGCATGGAAAAAGTTTAGCTTTGGACATAGTATAGGCAGTACAGTTTACTTTTAGTTTCTTCTTTTGAATTTTGATATTTCCAAAAAGATGTATAATAAGTATCTTTTGTTTTTGTATATTTAATGTGAGCACATATTGTAATGGTGTGGAAAAATAAAATCTCATCGTTTACTTCCACCTAGTGGATTTAGGAGAAATTGCAAATAGGATCTAAACTGTCCTTAAAAAATATTTAAAAACAAAACCAAGAAGAAGAGGAGAGCAGAGAGGAGAAGGGAGGAGAGAGGAGGGGAGGAAAGGGGAACAAAATAGGGTCATGTGGGCAGCAGCTATATAAAAATATGCAAAGCCCAAAAACACATTACTATTTTAAACAAAATGTTTATACAAAAGTACTAGTGATAACTGGTACTTACATAGATTAAACAATCTCTGTTTAAATAACAAACCTTGCTTTGGGAGGCCAAGGAGAGAAGATGGCTTGAGCCTAGGAGTTTGAGACCAGCTTGGGCAACACAACAAGACCCCATCTCTACAAAAAATAAGAAAAAAACATTAGCCAGGCGAGGTGGTGTGCCCCTGTAGTCCCAGCTACTCGAGAGGCTGAGGCAGGAGGATCGCTTGAGCCCAGGAGTTCAAGGCTGCCGTGAGCCATGACTGCGCTGCTGCACTCCAGCCTGGGCGACAGAGCAAGACCCTGTCTCTAAAATAAAACAAAACAAAAATTTAAAAATTAAATAAAGAAATAAAAACCTCCATGCAACTTCTTTAATTTGGGCCTGGATTACCTCTACGTGTCCCAGCCCCCAGGCAGCCTCATCTGGTAGCTAAACAGGTGTTAGCGCCACTGCAGTGCCCCGCCGCCCTGTCCTGACCCGTCGCTTCCTGCCAGGGTGCCCGGCTCTCCCCTTCTCTCCTTCAAATACATTCTCCTCCCCGCTGCCTGCACGGGTTTTCTTCTGTGACTTCTGCAAAGATCAAATCTACATTCTAACGTAAATCTGTCCAAGTTGCTCCCTTGCTTAAAATCCTCAAATGGCTCTTGTCACTGACAGTTAAATCCAAATTCCTTACAGTGCCACAGGGCGCAGGGGATGAGCTAGGCCTCCCTCCCTCTGCAGCGCATCTCCCCGCGCCCCGCGACAGGCACACACACCGGCTCGCCCAGGCTGCGGGGCTTGCCACAGCTGTCCCCTTTGCCCGCAGTGTCTTTTCCGCTTTATCAGCGTGGAAAAATCCCGCACACAGGCACCGCCTCCTCTGCGATGTGTGCACAGTGATGGAACCTGAGAAATGGCCCCTCGGGTGACCAGCACCGGGCGAGGTGCACACGCGTGTCCGTGTCTGGGCGAAGAGCCAGGGCAGACAGCAAGACACGGGCACGCGCAAGCGCGAGGAGAGGCTGCGCTGCGGGGCGCGCACGCACACGTTTCTAGAAGGCCGTTTGCTAATCAGCGCAGATACGGTCTTCAAGTCTCTGACAAAGAAGTGCTTTTTTTCATACCCGGGGGCGCCTGAAAGACACGCCTGGCGGAGAGGGGAGACGGGCCCATGCAGTGAGATGGGAGGGTGGGAGCCAGGAAACCGCGGCGGAGAAGGCGAGTCCCTCACTGAAGAAGCAGGGCGCGAGACTCGGTTCCCGTCCCGGCTGACAAGAACATCCCAAAGAGCCGGGGGAACGGCCAGGGACCTCTGACCTATGGCTCCCCTCTTGAGACAGGAGCGACGCCGAGCCCGGGTCCCCCGGCCCTCGCTCACGGGAGCCGGGCTGTGCCGCCCCGGAGGCCAAAGAGACTGGAGGCAGCTCCCAAGCCGCCGGCCCAAACCCAGCGCAGCCCGCAATTTCCTTGAGATTTAAAAAATAAAAGAAGGGCCCGCAGAGTCTGTGCGGTCAACTCACTGCCTCCACGAAGGAAAAACAGTAAAAAAAATCAAACCCTTACCCCTCCACCCACACATCCTCTTCCCTCCCAGGTAGAATCCAACGTCCCTGTTCACGGAAGTAAAGGAACGTGCCCCGCACGGAGAGGGCAGTCGGGCCGGGCGTGCTCGGGTCGGAACTGTAACTTAAAGTTACACGCGGCCTCTGTTTCCGTTTTGCCCTACCCACCCAGTTTGGATTCTGCAATCCACGCTCAGGCTGGCTTCCTGGGCAGTCACACACAGGGCCGCACCTCCGAAGGGCCCCCACAGTGCTCCGTGTCACCATCTTGAAATTCTTAATAATTTTTTTTTGAATGGTTGTTTTGTGTCTGAAGACACAGAGCATGCACCTGAAGGGGCTCAGGAAATTTCACCCTAAAATAGGACTCCTTGGTATAAAGAGGAGTTTGAATTAGAGGCCCCAAAAGATCAGCAGGCCTCGGAAGGGGCTTTCCCTCTCTCTGCGTAAACCAGACGGACCCATCAGAAAGAGCAATCAACTTCCCTTCCCCTCCCTGTTATCTCAATATATTGCTGGAGAGAAGATGAAGAATGCAACCACACCTGGCCCACATTATTTAAATATATTAATAATGCCTGTCTCCCAGGTTAATTTAATTTCCAAAAAGAATTATTTACAAGTCAATCTGTTTCCCCATCCATTCATCCTCCCAAGTATCTATCCATCCTCCCCAGTCATCATTTACTACCGGAATGACCTCAATTCCTCATCTCCCCCCTCCTCTCTAAAATCAGTGCATATAAACTTCTGGACCCATTTCGGATATTGGGTAGTCACTCTGTGATTCTCCCATGTCCATGGTAAATAAATTTGTAATCTCTTTCTCTTATTTATCTTCTTTACTGTGAGTTGATATTTCCGCGAACCTTCTGGGAGCCCAGGGAAGTTTTCCTTCCCTCCCACACACCTGACCAGAGCTGACGCGCGACGTGCACATCCGCTCTTCCTCGCCCCACGTGCATGGCTCGCACCGCCCTGTGAGCACAGAGTTCCAGCGGGCTCAGGATGCATGAGCTCAGTGATGCTGAAAAGACTTACCTTCCTTGCAAGGCAAGCATGCTACCTCTACCACTGAGTAAGAGGAGCACAGACAGCCCCAAGAAACTGCACAAGATATGTTCGAACCAGAACCTTCTTCAAATGCAGAAAGAAGGCAATGGCCTAAGAAACAGAACAACCACGTCTCCCTATCTTACCCCTTCTTATTTGTGCCACTTACCCGCATTAGCCACGCAGGCGCCCTGAGAATGACGGCATGGAGGGAAAGGGGAGGGCAGGGCACCCGCAGCTCCCTGCGGTGCCTCCTTGCTGGCCGGGAGCCAAAGGCAGAGGTGGGTAGGAGGTGAGCACGTTATGAGGTGCATGAGACAGAAGCAGTGGAACTCATTTTGTGCAGCGTTTCCACTGTTCTGGAAGAACGAAATACAGACACATGCATGAATGAGCTATAAAACGCAATTGCCAGTTTTATATAAAGATGAATGGTAAAATTCATGCTAAAAGTTAATAATTTTGTCTTTACTTATCATGACATAAAATAGAAAATTAAAAATGCCATGATAAGCCGAGAAAGAGACTATGGAAGAAATGAGAAAAAAATATGTTAGTACCTTTAATGGCATTTTTATTCATGTATTTTGTAAAGGGACTCACATTTTCATTTTGCTCTTGGCAAATTATGCGTCTAGCCCTGTCCACAATCAGCTTCCTATCAAAGCTACCAAAGAACCTACCCACACTAGGTTCTTTTAGGGATAAGAACATAGAACATTAAAGACAAATCCTCACTCTTGCCACATAAAATGCTGGCCACAAACCCCTATTTGGTCTCTTGACTGTGAATGTGCTGGACTTGGGTGACCTTCAAAAACCGTCAGGTCAAGGTGTGCTCTAAAACATCCTTGTATGCAGCATGATCCCTGCCAACTTTATGTGGAGTCCACATTTTCCACTTAGCTTCTGAAAGGTGAGGGCATCTCGAAGATGAGAGGTACCTTCAGACCCCATCTTATCACTCAGCTGCAAAGATGGCAGGATATATTTGAGTATCCAAGTGACAACTCAAGAGAGAAGTTGCCCTTGACCATTTCTATTTATTAATATAATTTCTTTCCTCTGTTCACTAAAATACCACTGTATGTTTTGTTGGCTACATGTTCTTTTCAAATATTAATTTTATTTATTTTTGAATAATACAATAGTTCTATTTTGGATTCTCCAAAAAGCAGATCTGAAGACAAGAATGTGATATAGACAGTCTATCTGGGAAGCGTTCCTAGGAAGGAGAAGTGAGAGAATGGGAAAATTCAGACAAGGAAGTTGGAAAAGTCAATACTGTACAGCATTTGGTGAACTAAAATAAAATCTTAAGCTCTACAGCTGACTGAATGGACCCCGTCTTGGCCAAGGGGACCCCAGAAATACCCAAAGCTGAGTCTCTGGCCATGAGAAGGGAGGTCAGACAGGCCTCTTCATGCCCCTCCCTTCTTGGAGACATCCTTTGTGACACATTTACAGAACCACGGCTATGTAAGACAGAGCTTGAAGCACACCTGCAGGTCATTAATGTACTTAGCAGATCACTTAAGTCCATATCTTAACTTGAAACATTCTTTCATTCTTTAACCATGTATAAATCAAAGAATTTTAAACTCACCTATAACCTGCAATGCCCCACTTGAAGATGTCCTGCCTTTTCAGGCCAAACCGATGTATGCCTTCCATGTATTGATTTATGACTTTATGTGGAATTCCTGTCTCCCTGAAATTTATAAAACCAAACTGTAACCCACTTGCTCAAAACTTCTTGGGTGTGGCTCTCTGGGCCATGGTAGAACATATTCAGCTCAGAATAAACGTCTTTAGATTATTGTGCAGAGTTTGAGTTCTTTCCTATTGACAGTGGTTTGTTTATCCAACGGTGACTTGATTCCTCAGAGACAAGCATAAAGCATCCCAGAACTCACCATTGAAGGAAAGGAGGCTGAGGCAATTACATACCGGCTCTGGTGGATCATGGATTTGTAACAGAGGAGTCGCCCTTCCTCGCATAGATATGAAAGGGAAACCCTGACGGTGGGGAATACGTAACAGAGGGAATGGTCTGAACAAAACCAGCAGAGATATTTTCTGGCTCTTTAAGACACCCTCCATTCCATTTTGAGAACTAAAACCTGCATCCCAGCCTCAGGCCAGCGGTTGGGAGGAGCAGCGTAAGTCTTTTATTATTTGTGCTGCAGGAGATGGCTCACCCCAAACCTGGCAGAGGGAGGTCCTGGGTGGAGGTCATGGGATTGTCTTCAGTGGAGATGGGATGATCAGAATCATCAACTGCAGTTGAACAGCAGTTGCTCGAAGCTGAGAATCCACCTTTTAAAAGCTCTGTATTTCTGCCTATTATTTCTGCTTATTTTTATTCTGCTTGTTTCTGCATTTCAGACAGGAGTCTCCATCCTCCTCTTTTGCCGGCAAAATAATAAACTTCTCTTTCTTTCTCCTCAAATGATTTGTTGTCATTCTTCTGATAACGGCTTCGAGAACAAGTGCAGAGCTTTCAGGAACAGATTGAGTGGGCTTGGAGGTGTTATATTCCCTGCATTTGGTGGCTATATTTTTGCACAAGTCAAGCAGTCTCCCAAAGAATTTGAGTAGTCCTGGAGCAGAAAGTAGAAAGTTCCAGGGCCCATCTTGAGCTGGGAGGCTGTCAGCATGACAGGGAGCCCACCGCAGCTGTGGCTGAAATCAGAGCAGATTGAGGGATGAAATGTAGGGCACCAGAAGCATTAGGTACAGCTTCTAAATCACCTATCGGTCAAAGAAAACAACAAAGGAAATAAGAAACAGTTTCAACTGCACAGTGTAAAAGTGACATAAAACTTTTACGACAGAGCTAAAGCTACATTCACATGCATATATTGAAAAGAAGATATTATATAAATCAAGGAGTTTAATGTCTAACTGAAGAAGTTATAAAGAGAAGATCAAATTAAACCAACAGATAAGTAGAAGAGAGGAATTAATAAAGAAACAAACAAAAAATAATAAATTAAAAAATAACTACACACAAATTCATCAAGAAAAAAAAGAATGCACAAGTCACCAATACTGGGATTAAAAAATGGGATACTACTAAAGACCCTACATACATTTAAAAGAGAAGAATCTTATACAAAACTTTATATCAATGAGTTTGAAAAAGGTGAAAGTTGACAAGTTCCTAGAAAATCTTGTTTACCAAAATTAAAAGAATAAATATAGAAACTCTTAATAGGATTGAATCTAGCATGAAAACTGACCAACAATTTAAAATTTTTATTTTTCTACAAGAAAATAAAATTTAAGGCCTATGTGGCTTCACCAGTAAATTTACCAAAAATTTAAAGTAGAAATTATACCAAATTTACATAACCTCTCCTAGAGAACAGAAAACAACACAATGCATCTCTCTTTCTTTCAGGAGATCAACTTAACTTGATACCAAATCTGACAAGGACATTACAAGAAAAGAAAATCACAGAACAATCCTCCTCATAAACATAAATGCAAAAATCCTACACAAAATATTGACAAGCCAAATACAGTTATATATAAAAATAATAGACATCATGACAAATTTCAGTTTATTTAAGGCTACAATAGTGGTTGAACATTGTTAATCAGTCAACATAATTCACTGATGCAATGCAAGATATAAATAATTATAACCATCCTAATAGATGCAGAAAATGCATGTGAAAAAATTCAATACCCATTCATCATTTAAAATTAATTTAAAAATAACCTAGCAGACCAGTAATAGAAAATATTCATAATATGATAAATTATATCTATGTGAATCTACAGCAAACATCAAACTTAATTATGAAAGATTGAAAGTTTGCTCCTTTGAAATCCAGAAGGGACAAAGATCACTTCAATTTGACATTGTATTTGAGGCTCTAAGAAGTGCCATATGGCAAGAAAAAGAAATAAAAGTTATATAAATTAGAAAAGAAGAAATATACCTGTCATTATTTGTAGACAACGTGCTTGGGTATGTAGAAAATAAAAGTAAATTTACAAATGAATTATTAGAATTTATAGGTATATTTAGAAAGGATGCTGAATATAAGATCAATAAACAAATGTCAATTGCATTACTATGTATTAACAAAAAGTTAGAAACTAAAGTAGTATTTTAAACCATCCTACCCTTTCAAATAGATTCCAGTGAAGCAAGATTGCATCACCACAAACTATAAGGCATTCGTCATAATGTCTTACTTAAATAAATGGAGCGCTATAACATGTTCATGGATTCGCAGATTCAATGTATAAAGAGGCCAATTCTCCCACAAATTATTTATAGATTCAACACCATCTAAATTAAAATACCAGTAAGTAATTATTATAGAAATTGTCAAGCTGATTCTAAAATTTATATGTATATAAAGTGTCAAAATTAGCCAAGGAAATATTAAATAATAACAGCAAAGTAGGAAAGCTTATTCAGCTATCAAAATGTATAATAAATCTATATTTATTAAGGCAGTATAGAAATTGGCATCCAGAAAACCAAACAGATGAATGGAAGAGACCGGAGGGTACAAAAAACGTCTACACATACATAAAGACTTGATTTACTATAAAAAATAAAATTGCACTTCAGTGAAGGGATAATAGGTTTTCAGTAAATGTGATGAGCCAAATGGCTATCTGCATTTAAAAAAACCTTGATTCCTGCCTCATACCTTTAAAAAAATTCAACTCTAGTTAGATTTTAGTTCTAAAATGAAATGAAAATAATAAAAGTTCTGAAATACAACATAGAAGAATCTCTTCACAATATTGTCATAAAGAAAAATTTTTATGTGACCAAAAGAACAGAACAATAAACATAAAGGAAAGGATTGGTAAATTGAATTACTTTAAAAATTAGGAAATTCTCTTCATCAATTAAGAGAGTGAAAAGGCAGAGCACCAACAGGGAGAAGATATTTGCCACATACGATACCAAAAGGGAACTAGTATCCAAACTATATAAAGTTTTTCTACAAATCAATAAAATACAACTAAATAGATAAATAGGCAAAGAATTAGAACAGACATGTGACAAAAGTGAATATTCAGATTGCCAACAAATCTTGTCAATCTGCAAGGAAATCAAAAGTAAAATCACAACGTAATATTACTGTATATAGCTACAGCAAAGTTTAAAATCACAAAGACTAAAAATTGACAAGGATGTAAAGCAGCTGAACCTCCCATAAACCTATGATGGTAATTTAAATCAGTTTAACCACTTTGGAAAACAACTGGAATTACCTAGTAAATTTGAAGACTAACATACCTTAAGACACAGCAATTCTGTTCCTTGTATACAGCTTAACGCCGATTGAGTACCTACTACATGTCAGACACTCTGTCAGAGTTTCGTAAATATTTACTCATTTATACCACCTAAGAACCCTTAGCCATTCATGGAGGAGTTAAGTAGCTGTCTTAATGTCACACTTCTAGTACCAATAGGGGGAGATTCCAACTCAAATCCACCCAACTTCAGAGACCAGGCATGAGCATTACACTGTATTCACTCCATGTGCATATGCGATTACACGAGACAGTCATTTTCCTAACATATGCAATGGACAGCCATGGTCCCGCACCCACATCCTCCCTCTGTGTTACCTCCAGCCTCCACACCTGAGGGCAGCTCCACACCCGAGGGCTTTCTCTTGGCCTTCAGGTGGAGCAGACCAGAAGAGCCAAGAAACCGATGTCTCTGTGAGCAGCCCTCAGCCAGTGGGTGGTGGGATTTGGAGAATGAGCATGCCCGCTCCTTGTGCCTGGGTGGATCACTTCAGGCAGGTTTCCCCTTGTCTCTCTGAAGTCCCCAACAAGACAGAGCCCTGGTTACCTGCTTCCTTCCCAGCCCTGTCTCACTTCCCACTCTGCTACTGGTCCTTCCTGGTGTCGTCTTCCAAACAGACCACTTGACTAGAATTACGGTCTCCAAGTCTGTGTAGGAATCTAACCCAAGGAAATAGCTTTACTTGAGGATAGTAACCAACTCTTTAGATGGCCACATTAAGTATTTTAAAATTTCATATTAATGGATATCAGAACCACATTCATTATTCACTGGAGGAATGAGTAATCTATAAATTATCTCCTGTTTTTCCTGAAATAACTTCTTCCAGAAGTTTGCCAAGATTCCCAAAATTTCTACTACTTAAATTTATTATTTTGACTTTAAATAAATAGTTTATAAACTTTTTAAATGTAACATAAGTCTTTTTAAAAAATAAG